>JAADVP010000299.1:0-26565 GCA_023335675.1 Globisporangium solare | reverse complement strand
AGATCCGGCCGTGGTCAAGACACTTCAACTGTGTGAGTGTGTGTGAGAGAGAGTGTGTGGAAAGGGCTTGGGACGAGCGGCGTCAGTTGCAGGATGAGGGTTGAGGGGCCACTCAGTCAGCGGTCCAACTGTAATAGAACGAATTGCCGTGCGAGTTGTTGCCGCGAAAGGGGGGAAACGAAGCCACGTTGAAGACGTTGAAGTTCGCAGCCAAGAGACGCAGGAAGCCGCAGCGCCTGCCTGCCTGCCTGCATGCACGCGCGGGCGGATGGGCGGACGCGTCCTGCAACTGACGCCGCTCGTCCCAAGCCCTTTCCACACACTCTCTCTCACACACACTCACACAGTTGAAGTGTCTTGACCACGGCCGGATCTGCTGCAGCAGACATGACGCGGCGCCCTGCGCACGTGTGCGTGTGTGTGCGTGTGTGTGGGTCTCGTGCTCCTAGACGGCGTGCGTCTGCAGCGCCGTTCTCCTTTGGGAGTGTGTGTACTAGCATGTAATTGTCGAGCCGAGCGGGGTGGGTGGGTGACAGACTGTGACCCGTGCCAAGAGAATACTCGCACGTGGGTGGCTCCGCTGCGCGGCTTCCGCTCGTGATGTTTTCTGCTTCGGCGAGCCGCGCGCGAAGACGCCGAACGGAGCGGAGGCCGCGCGTACCCATTTGCGAATTCTCGCGCCGCCGCCCACCACCACCACAGCACAGCAGCACCCGCACCAGCGCAGCTCTCAGCACACGGCACACACATACAACACAGCGCGTCCTCCCGCCGACCCACGCGCCGCAAGCACCGCAACAGCAACCGCAACAGCAACCGCAACAGCAGCAGCAAAACACCCACCCGCCCGCCCAATCAACCAACCAACCATGACCTCCACGATCATCTCCGGCGTCCTCGCCTGGGTACTCAAGCTCTTCAAGACGATGATCTTCGCAGCCGACGCCAGTACCGAAACGATCGCCACCGCCACTGCCGTCGCCACCGCCACTGCCGTCGCCACCGCCACCGCTGCTTTGCAGCAGCAAGTCGACGCGCTCACGACCGAGAACGCGTCGCTGAAGACCGAGCACCGCGAGCTGCTGCACCGCTTCGTCGCACTCGCAGCGCTCTCGTCGTCGCGCGACAGCAAGCATGCCGACGCCATTCGAGAGAAAGACGTGCAGCTGGACGCGAGTGTGGCTGCAGCCTGTGCGTTCCAGTCGATCCAGGAAGAGCGCGAGCGCCACTTTGCCGCGGTGGAAGCGCTCTTGTCGTCCCGCTGCGAGAAGCGTGCCCAAGTCATCCGTGAAAAAGAGGCGCAGCTCGACTCGACCATGGACGCTTGCCGCGAGCTCCTGCGGCTCTGCGAAGCGCACGAACACCAGCATCAGGCCCGCGAACAAGACATTGCGCGATACAACCTTGACCGCCAGCAACTGGTCGACGACGTGATCGAGCTGGAGGCCGAGCTGAAGAGCTCCCGCGCGCAGACCAAGCAATTGGCCGCGACTGTCATGACGATCGAGTCGCTGATGGCGAAGCGCGGCGAGATGGCGGCGCGGCAGCGCGGCGCGAAGCTGGTGATCGACGAAAACAAACGTGGCCTCGGCCAGCAACAGCAGCAAGAACAGCAGCGCAAGCCCGCGCCGAGCTGCAAGAGCCGACTGCCGCAGTCGTCGACCGCTTCGGCCGCAAAGAAGAAGAAGCTGATTCTCGGATGAACTTCCAGCTCCCCGAGCCGGCCGGCCGGCCGACCACGCACCCACCCATTCACCAGTCGCGCACCGACACGCACGACCCGGCGTCTGCAGAGAAGTCCGCCCGTCCGTCCACCCGCCCGCACGCCGGCACGCGCGCGCACGCCATCCAGTAGTGGCCGTGAGTGGGTGCAGTCGGTCGCGTGTATTTATTTTATTTTATTGTGTTTTGTTTTGTTTTAAATTATTCTAACAATTGTAAAACTACAAGAAATGAAAGCGCATGCACTGAAGCTTCTCGCACCAGATCCGCCACGCAATTACTCGAGGCAACCAGCCATTTTTGCTCCACGACCACCACCACCATCACTTGTTGCTTCTTCGTTGTTTCCGTGGGATTCAGGGCGTCTCGTGGGGCGACCCAAATGGACGGACACGCACTGTCATTGTTTCTCAGGAACATATGGTGTCCGAGCGAGGGAGTCTTGTTAAGATGGTCTCTGTGAACACAAGCATCCAAACACATCAAATGTACGAGGACTCCAATCGCAGCATTGTGATCTAATAGAAAAATTGCAAGAGCAAAAACCCGGCGAAGAACGCATCTTCTCATGATTCTTTTTTCATTTTGGTCGGTTAAAGAACAACACACAAAAAAAGATCCGCAAACTACACAAGAGCTCCTCGTACCAACTCAATTTGCTGCTCTTGGCTGCTGTCATCCGGGCAGCGTTGCATTCCTTTCTCTGCAGCGGCGGCGGTCTAGTGTTGTGCGTCAACACCTCGTCTTTCTTGCCATCGTCGTTTTGTTCTCTGATGGGTTTAATTATCCGGCTGGTAGTCCGGATTCTTTCGGAGAATCACGACACCTTCTAACACGTTTGTGAGCGGCAGGTACTCCTCCGTCGCCAGCTCCGCGCGATCTTTTACGTTTAGCAGCACCGGCGTCGTGTGAGTCTGGAAGCCCGTGATGGACTTTGGACGGCCTGCTTGGCCGACGATCTCAACCTGCACGTCGTGAAAAACAAGACAAATAAACACAGTCGATTAGTGCCACTTTGCCATGTACAGTATCACTCAAAGCGATCTGGAAACGTGATGACAACATACCGCTTGACCGACGCGGACCGACACTGGCAGAGGGTTCAACTCTTCATCCAGTGTCACAAGCATACGTGGCTGCATCGCCGTTGCGATGCAGTACAAAATGTAGTGCGACGTGTCCAGGATCGTATGCTCCATGTTGAGCGATGCGTGGAGCACCGCCAGCAGACCGCTGATCGCAACGCGCGACATCACCAGACGATCCGAGTGGTACGGGTGCAGCGTGATCAGACCCTTGCCCATGTGCAGCAAGCCCTGGGCGATGCGAACGACGAACAAGTGGTTGGCTTCGCGGCTGTAGAATTCCGAGAGCTGACGCAACAGACCCGCGACGCGCGAGTTGTTCGTGCCGGCAGACACGAGCCCGAGCGCCAGGATCGCATTCTGTGCGACGCCGCTGTCGACATCGTGCGTTAATCGCGAAAGCGTGTCGATCAACGTGTACTCTGGATTCGAGATGCTGAGCAGTGCCAAACCCAGAGGCACCGCGCGCCGAACCGCGACTTCGCCATACTGGAGCAAGTGGTCGAACGAGCGCATGGCCATTTCACTTCCAACGTTTTCGCCCATAGCAATCAGCGCAATACCAATCACAGCGACACTCTGGTGCTGCGCAGCGTCGGGATCTTCAATGTGTTCCGCGCATGCGCGAAGCAGCGACTGGATCTTCAGCACATTGCCCGAGCCAGCGTACGCACAGGTCTCGAGCGTGATCGCGAGGTACTTGGAGATCTTGTGGTCAATGGTCTTGGCCGCTTCCAGCATCGCTTCCACGCGCTCCTGGCGGCCCAAGTACAAGAGCCCGAGTCCAAGCGCAAGGAAACGCGAGCACGTCGCGTCAAGTTCCGTGTCCGAGCTCTCCATCAAGCGCTGCATCAGCACGCTGCCAGCTTCTTCATCGCACGTGCCGACTTCGACCATGCCAAGCGCCAACGCAGCGTACGACACCTCCTGGATGTCAGCGTTTTCGTCGGCGTGCGAGACCACAGGGATCAAGAGCTCTGAGACATCCTCGCGACCCGAACCAGCGTACGCGATACCAAGACCGAGGCACGACGCACAGCGGATCGAACAGTTGCCCGAGTCAATGTGTTCCGAGAGCAGCGCGAGTGGCGGGTCGACTTCGTTGCGGATACCCGCACTCACGACGCCGACGCCCAAGATCGCACCGGCCTTGACGTATTCGTCGCCCGAATACAAGAACTTGTCGATCTGCGTGATGCCTTCTTCGACATTCCACAGCATGATCATACCGAGCGATGCGGCCGCGCTCATCATGCCGTGCTTCTTGTTCTTGTACAGCCACGTGTTGCCTTCGGGGGTCATCAACTTGTCCGTACCGTAGCCAGCGTTCACGAACGCGTTCACGAAAGTCGATGCAAGGTTGTGACGCGCCGAATCCGCGGGCTGCGCACCTCCATCGCGACTGCGCGCGACCGACCCGGTCTCCGACAAGTGCGACTTGTAGATATCCTCAGGCGTCTTCGGGTCGAGCACATCGAGATCACGCGCCAGCGAAAGGAACTTGTCGCTCAGGTCCGTGTTGCCAATGATGTCGTTGACCGACGTGTCGTTCTCGTCTTCGTAGAAAAAACGCTGGCGCCCCAAGATGTAGCCCAACTGCTTGCGCACGACCTCGTCCTGGGCCTTGGCAAACACTTCAGCCACAAAGTTCTCGTCGTTCAAACGCAATGCGACGCGAAGCGCATCTGGGTACTGCTCCAAACGCAAAAAGATCGCGTACGCCGTGTTCAACAGGTTGAGCAGATCATCCGGGTCCGACATGAAGTCCGCGCACGCGAGCAAGTACAGGCACACGCGCTGGTAGTTGTTTTCGTCGATGGCCTTCGAGTCCGCGAGCGTCGACAGCTGCTGCACCTCGATCAAGATGTCAATCGCTTCGGGCTCGGCGTTGTGAGCCATGTGGAAGGGCACGATCGCGTCCACCAGCGTCATCAAGTCCGACACATCGGGCTCGGTTGCCACTTCCGCAGTGATGCGTGCATTGTATTCTTCGCCGACTTCACCAGCAAGCGAGCGCACGAATTCATGGCCCCACGCGCCCAACTCCGTGCGACGGCCCTGCAATTTGAATGTCAAGCTTTCACGCGAGCCTTCTTTCGCCATCGTCATCGCCAGAACGGCCAAGATATCCGCCAAATCAGTCTTCGCCTCGTTTGCTGGAAGCGACTGTAAATAAAGAACCAGTAATGGATGAGAACCTCACCCGTGCGAAGCATCACCGCATGTATACGTATGAGCGAGCACGCACCTCAAACGCCACCTTCAACGGCTCGTAGGAAGGACGCAAGAACTTCAACGGCTTTGGCACCGACGTCATCGACGACGTCGCCGTGCGGATCTCCTGTCGCAAGTGCTCCATCGCGAGGCGCTTCACACCCTCCGTCTCCCCAGGCGCACAGATTCGCTGCACGGCGACTTCCAAGTCTTCCTTCAACTTGCGATCTTCATCCGACTGCAACCAAACCGGCAAAAGCGTAGGCACACAGTGGTAAGTATCAACCCCCCTTCGCACACGGATACTTCCATCATCTCCCAGGACTCATCCCACCCCACACAAACATGTCAGCCATAGAGCCAAACGCAAGCGCGCACACAACACAAAGAGCGAACAGATCGTGCTAAAAAAGAAAAATGCCAGGCCAAAGCCCAGCGAGCAGCGCAAACTCGGCCTCCCTCACGAAGAACAGTCACAATTCGTCTGCATTCTGTCTGCGCAGATAAGAATCTCCGTCCACTTCCTCCATTCCGCGCGCTTCTTTTCCCTCTTCGTCCATTCCGAACTCCCACAAACGCAACAACACACACATACAGAAAAAAAAAAGAGGCCATGCAGACGCACCAGCTCGTCGTCGTTGGGGACGGGGGCGTCCACCGGCATGGCGCCATCGACGTGCGCGCTCTTGGGCGTCGGGTCGCTCTTCTTCTTGTCGTCCGACGTCACAGGGTCCACGGGCAGCGCGTCCTTCATGCTTCTTCTCTCCTCCTGTTGCTGTTTGAGCCGCTTTGGTTGTTTGTTTCTTCGGCGAAGGGGGGGAAGGCAACGGGCTGCATGCTTTTTGACGAATCAAGTCTCTTGATACCGCATTATGCACCAATCCAGTGGCAGGCACCGGTATCAGGGACAGATACAAAAGATCCAATCCCTAATGTCCCGAACAAAGCGCGTATTTTCGGGATTGAAGTTCAAATCACAGTGAGTGGCTCAATAGAGAGCTGTGTGTGCGCGAAAAGGCGTACTGGATACAAAAGAGCTGCAAGGCCCGAAGATGACGTCTCGAAGCTCCTCCAGCGTGTCGTCGCACGCTCGCTCTGTGCTGAGCGCGCCAGCCGCGCTCTCCATCGAGGAGTGCAAACGCAAGCAGCAGGTGCTCGCGGCGTCCAAGAAACCGCGCAAACGCAGATCCTCTGTCAGTCTCCATCATCATCGCGCGTCGACCGCCACGACTGCCGCGAGCAGGAGGAAGTCGAGAGCAGCAGCAGAACAGGTGCCCACGTACTCGAAAGAGCAGAAGGCGTATCTGGACTTCTGCGTGGAGAGACACGTCGATCCGGACATGAAGTTGCTCATTGGCATCCGGTGCGTGTGGCACTCACAAAGCGTCTTTCACGGTCAGTCATTCTGACACGCGCAGTTGTATGGTTCCTGTTGGCTGATGGCAGCGAGAGCGGATTTCTATTAAAGCTCGACTCGTTTGGAGCAGAGGAGGTACGCACTGCGTGGCAGTTCGCTTGTTGCCCACCGTATTCGTCCTATCCACACGTGTTGGTTATGCTTCATAATGCGGAGAATCGATAGCTCAATACGCACATGGAGTTTTTAGCCAAGTCTGGTCCATACAAACAGATCTGTCTGTCGCTGGGAAGCATCGAGACTAACAGAGGTATCGAACCTGCTTGGCTCGGGATGGATTGGCCACGCGAAGCTGACCGTGCTCTGGGGCTCTGCCGTGTTAGATTTGCGAAACAAGTTCCAGCGGCTGGGGATATCGAAAGCGAGCGCCTTCACGGAACAAGAAGCCGTCGCCATTCTCAAGTAGCAAGCAGCCGTTGTATTTATGGTCGGTCCTGCTCTTTTGTCGCTAGCTGAAATCCATGTGCGGGTAGATCGGCATGCATCGCCGCGTACAAAGCACCACAACTGCTGCGTTTAGAGATTGTGGGCATCCATATTGCGGTGTCGGCGACGGCAAAAATGCTTTCCAAGGTAAAGAGAGGCCTCGTTTTGCGTTTTTTGTAGCTTTTTCTCTAGGCGTCGCTCGTTCCAACTTTTATTTGCATCCGCGCGCGCAGGCGCTTGTGAGCAGCTCGACGCTCGAGTTTGTCAGCTTTGTGCAGTCGAAGCTTGGGGATTCGGGAATTGAAGGTTCTTGTTGCGCCCTGTCTAGCTGCAATCTGTGCTGACAGCATTCACAGACTTGGTTCCGATACAATTTTGTGTGTATGTGCAGCGGTCGCAGTGGCGCTGGGCAAGTGCCCGAATCTGCAGCAGCTCAACCTCGCAGGGTGCCACCTCACAGACAAGGCAAGCGACCACATTTCCAAAATCATAACCGCACGTTCACTGGCAAATCTACGTGTGCTTGTGCACGATTCTGCCGCTTTTCCCTATGATAACGACCGATTATTGCATGTTGCTAGCTCCACGGTGTTTTAAAGGACGAAGACGTGTGGAGCTCGAGTCTTCGTGGAGAGCCTGTGAGCGCAGTCGCGTCTCGGCCTGCTTTGTTGCTTGATCTCTCGCAGAACGCGCTGGGTGACGAGTCAGCGCAGGCGCTTAGCAATGTACTCTACCATGACAAGTGGCTGCTGGGGCTGAATCTCGGCCAGAATCGCATTTCGCGGAGCGGGATCACATTGCTCATTGACACGCTCACGCAGAGCAATCGCACACTCGCGGTGTTCGTGGTTGCAAACATGAAAGACCCGGTGGACCACATCAACCAGCGCAAACTGGACACGCTGATGCACCAGCGGCGACGCGTTCTGCAGCATCTCGCGTTTGAATCCCGCGAGAAGCGCTTGGTGCTGTGCAGTCTGCTGCTCGAGTGGAACGTCGAGCGCGAACTCGTGCTGGAGATCTGTCAGAGCAGCAGCAGCAATGAGTCGCACTCGGGAATCCACGCATCGAAGCTGGCCGGCCACTCTGCTTCGTCGTCAGCACCCTCGTCGCGGTCATCAGTCGCATCATCCTCTCATGCTTGGGCAAACAACAATGCTGCTGCTGCTGCTCGGCACCTGGAAGAAGAAATCTCTGCGTTTGAGCACGACGACTTGGAAGTCATCGGCGCAACCGGTGAGAACCGTGGCGATAGCAGCAACCAATGCCGATCGCTTGTTTACTATGATACGCACTTGGCAGTGGAGACGCAACGCCATGGTGCTCGCGCCAGGAACGCAAGCACATCTGCCGTTGAATCCAAGCAAAAACAGTGCATGCATCATGGAGAAGTAGCAAGCGCCAGCCACAAGGCGCATCTGCAAACGGTACGAAAGTGTGCTGCTGGCTGTTGCCAACTGTGATGGCGGCAATATGAGAAAGGCGTTTCTAACTTCTTGCGCAAATGTGTGAAGATCCAACTGCTGACTGAACGGATGAACGCCATGGAAGCCGAGCAACGAAAAACACGATCGTATATGAACAACCTAGAGGTGAGTATACAATATGGAATATACAAAAGAAGCACATGTGCAAGTCGTCTGGGAATCTGCACCAGCATCCGTGCTTCCAGGACGAATGCAGAGCTCGCTGGGTGTTATGAAGCCTCTCTCACCCCTATTTCTGTTGCTTTCAGGAAGAAAACCAGCGACTTCGTCGCCAGCTGCAGACGATGGCGTCCACGGCAACCGCAGCAGCTGCCAACAGCATCTCGCCCATCGAAGAGCGCATCATTGCGCGCTTGGGGGACTCCATCAGCTCCTTGACGCAACAGGTTGAAATGCTCGAGCTCGACAACGTCACCACGAGTTTTGATGACCGCGAAAAAGCGAGCGACGCCAACGACTCGCCGCGAGATATTGAACAGCAGCGCAACCAAGATGAGTCTGACGTGGACCCGTAAGCGTCCACATCGCACAGCGAAGCAAGAAGTTTCCAACCAAGTACCGCTCCATGTGTTTGACGAGCAATGGTCGCTGGGTCGAGTCAAGAGCGGCTCAATCACTGGCTGGTTGTCGGTGCTGGGAATCTATCAATCGAGTACAACCGAGTTTGTGAGTGTACAGTCCTCAACATTTCGTGATAGGCACAAGGTAATTACATAATAAGCATACCTGAAGTTTGGGTTCGGCAAGAACTCGTTGCCAACCCACGTGTACGAAATCCGATGCGCCGCGAGCCACGAGCGCATCGCCACCTTCCGCTCGCGTGGACCCGTCATATTCTCGACGTGGTCGCGGTAGAGATCATTCGTGACCACGCAGCCATCATAGTTACCAGCGTACTGGATGCAGTACGTGTCGTCGTAGTCTTGCGCTGGCGTCGGGATCAAGAGCCCGTCTTCGACCAAGCGCTGCAAGAGCGCGACATTGTCCGGGATCTTGGAGGCAGGCACGTCGATCCCAGCGCTTTGCATACGTTTCCGTTCGCCGACTTGGTCCCTTTCGACCAGGTAGTCTGGCAAAAAGCCGACGACGCGATGCCCACGCTGCACAAAGTACTCGATCGCAAGGCGAATGCCGACGCAGGAAAACCTTTTGTGGAAGCCATGACGCATCGCCACATTTGGAGCATCGATCACAATGAGGCACTTCGGGTTCTCGCCAGCGTTCGACTGCTTCGGCGATGAGGCATCATACAGTTTCTTGTGCGCGCCAATGGCCATCACCGCCGCAAACCCAGGTACAAACTCCGAGTCCGTTGGGCTCGCGCTTCCTGAGGAATGTTGGACTCGTTCGGGAGACGATTGGCCCCTTTGCCGTAGTGGTTCAGGGGATCCTTGGCGATTAGTCAAGGGAGAACGGCCAGCAAAGAACGCTTCAATGTTCTCGGCGCCACTTAGAACCTCAGCTGGGGATTGTGTCACCGCCGACGAGGTCAGCAGTAGCTGCGACAAATGCGCGACTTCTTCATCATCAGCGTTGATTCGCGTTGGCTCCTCCTCGTGTCGTTGCTCGTAGCCGCAAAATTTGCATCGCTCGTTGCCTTCTTCGGCGAAGCCGTTCCTGTTCAAACACCATCTGCATGTCTGCTGCTCTGGTGCTCCGAGGCCGGCTTTGATGACGCTGCCTATGTCCCATGTATCAGCGACAAGCTCCAGCATGCCAAGCTCTGGCGGGTTGGCAGCATCGCCTCGGTTCTGAAGTCGCCACGTCAGCTCTGATGCCTGCACATGACCGTTTAGTCTCGCAAAATCTTCGCTGAAGCTCAACACTCGGCACATGCGAGCATCCAAAAGCATGTCGCTATTTGCGTTGTAAATGCCGCCAACTATACCCGAATCGGCGGCTTTTCCTTCGAGTTGCGCTTGACGCTGAGAAAGCCCCCCTTCGCACGGAAGAAACCCAAAGAGCTCTCTATCTTCTGGGAGCAACTGCGAGCTCAGCTGAATCGTGTCTTCTCCCTCGATGCGGTCGATAAGCAAACTCGACGACAACGAGGCGAGAAAGTTCACGGTGCAGCTCAAGAATTCCTTCGAGTCTGCTGATGATGTAGTGAAAAGACAGGGACGCGTGTGTAGCCAATCGAGGTAGATGTTGATCGGAGGTAGCAGCGTGTTCATGAGATCCTTTGTAATGACCATCAACTCCGGCGACAGGAACGCTTTGGCGCACTCCTTGATGACGATAGTGACAAGCGAAAAGCCCAGCGACAGGATCTTCTGGGCATTTGGGTTTGTCGTGTGCTCCTGTTCGAAATCCGCGCGGCTCAAGTGGCGGACTCCTGCTGGAAGCTACATTGCAATAAACGGACACATTCAAACGTAAGACGAGAAGAAAGCAGCCGCGTTTCCACAGCAGCAGCAAAAGGCATTTGAAGCCACCTACCAGCAAATGATGAACCGCGAAGATGAGCAGATACACGATCTGGTCGAGTCCTTGTTGGACGCTGGCCAGATCCAGTTGCTTGCGAGCCAAGAGCGTCGACGTGCACGCTTCCAGGAAATACTTGAGTCCACTCAGCGTGACATCGGCAGTCGCGTGCCAGCGATCTTGCTCAATTCCAGTAAGCACAATGTCCAGAC
This sequence comes from Globisporangium solare, assembly GCA_023335675.1. Lineage (NCBI taxonomy): Eukaryota > Oomycota > Peronosporomycetes > Pythiales > Pythiaceae > Globisporangium > Globisporangium solare. The sequence goes on along the minus strand of JAADVP010000299.1, from coordinate 15,578 downwards.
AAGACAGGAAAAGCGCTGCGACGTGCGTTTGGACTTCAGCGATGGAGCGGCATCGAATGTGGAGCGCAGCATTCGCGGCTTTGCCTCGGTGGACTGCGTGCGCAAAGTTCTCTCGAGACGGAAACGGCCGCTCACACGCCAGACTGCGCGCATACAGGTACACGGACGCCAGGACCTGTCGCTGGTTGATTGCTAAAAGCGCCAACTGGTTGTACACTTTGCCATTCGACGGCAGGAATTCAAGAGCGCGCTGGTAAAACTGCTGCGCGATAGACCAGTCGCGATGATGACCGCGGCGACTTTGGCTCGACGGCGACACTTTTTGCGTGTATCGGGCCGTATCGCCGAGAGCTACGAGGCACATGTGCAACGAGAAACGGATCGCAGCCTGCTGCTCTGCGCCAGGTCTCTGAAGGTCTCTCTGGAGCTGCTGGTCCAGCGCTTGGAGCTCTGCAACGAGGTGTGAGTAAAACTCTGCACACGACGCTAAAAACGACTGCAACTTGCGCCTCGCATCCTCCACATTGTGTGCACTTTTCCCACTGGGCGATGGCGAGCGTGAGCTCGTGCTCTGACTGCTAGTGCTCGTCTCGCGCACACGCTCCTGGAGCCCGTCGATCTCGCGATACCAGCTCACCCAAAGCCGCTTGTCGATGTCCTGTGCAACGAGCAACAACGCCATTGAAACCAATCAGCTCGAAGCGCCAATGCCATGCGAAGTCCGACCAAGCTCTCTCACCATCGCCTTCGCGCTTTCGGGATACTGCTTGATGATCTCGGCGCACGCGTGGCGAAACGCCATCGGAAGTGACACTGCGCCCTTTTTTAATCTGCTCATAGCAATCGTCAAATATCCAGCATACGGGAGTGAATGAGTGAGTGAGACGCTTGGGCAGCAGCTACACTTGCAAATGGAAAGTGGGATATTGGACCAGACCTTGCTGGCGGAACCTTTGCGCCACTCGCGTTGGATTTCAGTTGCTTTTCCCACGTCAGAATGCGCTGCAGCAGGTCTTGACGCAAGTCGTCGCTATTGCGACGCGATGGCGCAGGCGGCGAACGATACGCAGTCGCGCATTGCTGGGGGCTCTCTGGGGTTTGAATTGTGCGCCGCGGCGGAAGAGGTGACTTCGCCCGAGACGCATCGGTACTCGCACTCTGGCATTGGCTTCTCATGCGGCCGTCGGAGGTGTCTGCTTCGTCGTCCTTGATATCTTTCCACAGAAATTTCACGCGCGTGCCTGGGAGACCGGACAACATGTCGTCGTCGTCGCTCGCACCAGCATCTTGCACCTTGCGAATGACGACTGTGCTGCGATCGTACTCGCCGCGGTCGTCAAGGTCGCTGCCTCGAGACGCGGCGCTGTTGGGGCGGCGGTTGCTGGCCGGTTTGCCTTTCTTCTTCTTCTTGCCGCTCACGGTCGTCGATCGATCCGAGCGTGCGCTGTTGAGATCCGACATGGGGGCAAGAGCGTCGCGAATGCCATTCAAATCGCGCACTCACACACGCGGCACGCGACCCGAAAGGCGCGAGGCAGAGCTCAGAAATGTCACCAAACGCGCGTCGCGGGTGCGTCGGAACGAAGCAGCGACGGACGGAGAGCGAGCGAGCAGTTCAATGCGGTTTCTTCGCTTTATGAGCTGCAAAGCACGCAAGGATTCCTTTGCACCAAATTGTACCACAGCGAGAGGAAAGCCATGGGTACTCTGTACCACAAAACGATGGTGCACGACGTTGCATCGCTTATGCACAACAGACACTATCAACTCACACATACACTGCCGGTAACGAGCGCTTCACTGAACAAATGCTCTCATGGAAACTAGCGCGCGCTCTCTATGGCATCGATCGATCTACTTGGCGCCGTCTCAAAGAGAGACGCGGCTTGGAACTTGAGCACCTGCGTCCGACAAAGCAACAATAGGATCAGCGCCTCGCTAGCACTGTCGTCCGCGCTATTTGTCCACGCGAGAGAGATACATAGATAGGGAGAGAGCATACCTCGTTGCCGATGGACGTCCAGCCGGGACGCAGCTCGCGCGCAAAGAGCTCCACTTTCCGCGCGTCTGCAGCAGCGATGGATGCGTCAAAGAGACACTCAGGCGGTGGCTTCCACGAGTGGCGCAGGGGGACACTGACGAGCACCTTGGGCACCCCACCCAAGCGATTCTGCAGCGCTTCTCGCCGCGCGGGATCGTCGCCTTTGCAGCGGAACGCAACGAGCAGTTTCTCAAACGGCAGGCGATGCGTCGACTCGAGCGGCGTCACCAGGTCGCCATTTGCGCACACCTTGAGCCAGTACCACGTCGTGTGGTACGTGAACCCCCATCGCGGCAGCACCGTGTCGAGGAGAAACGCCGTATACTGCGGCCGATTCGTGACCCAGATCCCCAGCACGCACTCGTCGGCGTCTGCCAAAGAGCGCATGTCGATCTTGAGCAGCTCGGTGTGGTGGAACGCCGCGTACCGCTTGCTGCGGCTGACGCTCTTGTTCTCCCACGGCGGATCCATCACGATCAGCTTGAAGCGACCGAGTGGGAGATCGGTCAGCGCGCGCACGTCTCGCGTTGCAAAGCTGGCGCGCGCAGGGAGCAAGACTCTGCCTCCAGAGTCCGACATGGTAGCAACCTGGAAGCCGTCAGTATCGTTCGTGTGGAGCTTGTCGTCGGATGCGATCGTAGCAGTCGTCGGAGTTATCTCGTCGTCCTCAAGGCTGTGGACTTGATCATCTGCATCACCATTGTGTGCGCTTGCTGGGGCAATGTCTGCGAGGTCGCCCTCGCTTAGAAAGCCTTCGTGCGCGCGAAGCAGTGCTGCTTTCAGCGCTTCGTCCAGCGGAACGAACGTGCCTGTGGCGATGCGCTCTTCCTGCCGCACGAGCTCTCGCGCGCGCTTGCGGCTCGCTTTCCGGAGCGTGTTCGGGTTCGTCGACTTCGCAGACACAAAATATGCCTTCTCGGGGATCTGCAGCAACCCGCGCTTCACGCGCACGCGGCCGCCGTAGTACGCGTGCACCACCGCCAAGTGGCTGGCGCGCCGCCGCTCCCATCGCTGAGCCTGCTTGGTGGTGGACATGCTTGTGTGCATTTTTTGCCTTTTCGACAGACTTCTATTGAGAGCAGCTAAGGATGTTTAATGCTATGAAGCACTGTAGCTGACTGACTGTATTAATATTGCACAACTGTATTTGCACAAGGTAGAACTGGATCCTCAATGTGATGGAACGCATCATTTAATGAACAGCGCCAGAAATGCTTAACCTTGTATTTTGTCCCACATCATCATTTTTAAACAATGTCAGCAGGAGTGTGCAGAATTGAAGGCGGCAGAGAAGCATCTGGCCATCACCAATCCCGATTAAGCAGACTGCAGTGAGCATGGCGGACGCGCTGACGTCTCCCTACGCGGCGCAGTGTGCGCGCTTGCTGGAGGAGTCCACGCCTGCGGCCCTCGAGGCGGCAGCGGCGCTCGCGCGCTCGTGTGTCCAAGAGAACAGCAACGACGCGGAAGGGTACCTGCTGCTCGGCAAAGCGCTCGCATTGCAGGGCAAGCACCGCGACGCGGTTACTTGGTTCAAGAAAGGTATGGACCAGGCCGCTGTCTTCGTATGCGTGTGTTGTGTATCGCTCTGTGAGCTCATGCGCTGCTCTGTCGTGTAATGCTCCATTTTGTAGGCTTGGAGAGAGATCCTGCGAGCGAAGAGCTACAGAGCGGGCTGCATGCTGCACGACTTGCGGTGTTTAGTAGGGTCGCAAACGGCGACGAGTCCAGCGAGGATGAAGGCGAGCGTGATTCATGGCGGCAGCGAGCGGAAGCAGAGCGACTGGATCGTGGCGCTGGGACGGTCGGATCACTGGTCTCCGCCTCGTTCGAAAGCAAAGCGGGCATGACGGCACTGAACGCAGAGCAACGCGGCGCGCTCGCGTTTGAAGAAAACGTCGAGAAGCTGCTGAGGCATCTGGATCTGGCCAAACTGTCGCGGCTCGCGACGCTGTACGCGCTCACGGAGCTGCTGAACCTGAAACGAGTCACAATCGGACTCGCATTGCTCGTGCTGGGCGTGCTGGGCCAGTGCGTGATGCACCGCCACAAGTTTATGGTCGCGTCGATCATCTTTATGTGCATCTATCAGTCGAAAATGCGGCTCATCGTGTGGCGTCAGGTGAACACGTGGGCGTGCACGTCCACAGACAAGCTCGGCGCGTTCACGTGGGCGCCGCGCGTTGTGTGCTGTGTGCCGATCGCGATGAAAGTGTTCGGCCACATGAAGTTCATGGCGTTCCTGCAGCGAGACTTATATCTTGGGATGTGGGTGTTCCTCGTGACCGCAGCGTGCGTGTGGTGGTTTGCATTCCGACAAGGCCACGACACAGCAGGCAAGGTGTGGGGTGAGGGGAAGCGGCTCAAGTTCGTCGCGTACACCACGGCGATCTTGTACTGGGGTGTCTGGCGCGGAGAGGTGGCGGACACGCTGCGCTTGCTGCCTCCGGCGCTGATCGACGCGGGCGGCATCGTGCTCGGCTCTGTCACCTCGAGCGAGCTCCAGCGTGTGTTCCGCAGCGCATGGAAGCAAGTGTACGCTGACGTCGCGAGCGACATCGAGCAAGACATGGAGGTTGACGCGTGGTTCGTGCTCGGACTGAGCAACTGGTTCATTGAGTACTGGCAGCAGCCGACCAACTTTTCGCTCGAGATGCTCTCGGAGTCGTTCAGCGTGCTCGAGCGCGCAGCGGTGGACGTGTTCCGTCCCGAACTCGGCCGCTGGCGGCAGCAGCTGACACACTTGCGCGACGAGAACAGCGAGATGGTCGTGCTCATCGCGTACCTGAGGAAGAGCGTCGACGAGATGCCTCCACCCAAGACCCTGAGCATGATCGGTACGTACGTATGCTTAATAAGGCACACTTTGGTGCCTTGTTGAGTCTAAGCTTCGCGTGGCTGTTTCGTTGTCAGGCCTGTTTGCGAAGCGGTGTCCGTCGTTCGTGGTCGCCACGCTGCTGGTTGTATTCTATGGCACAATCCTGTCGCTGCCGCTGGTGCCGTTTCTCGCATCCGAATGGCACGACGCGCGCGCGCTGTACGCAATGCACGAAAGCGGCGACCTGGAGGGACTTGACGGCTTCGAGATCCTGCTGCTCGAGTCGCCGCTGCTTCGCGTGTGGGAAAACGTCAAAGCCGCCGTGTACTGTCTCGAGGGCAGTGTCACGCTCTCGAAAGCTGTGGCCACGGGCACGCAGATCGTGACGGCGGCGGCGCGTCTAAGGTGCGATGGCAAACTCGAAGCGCGCAGGTGGCATGGGTCGTTTGCTGCTGACGCTGTGCATATGTAAATGTGTGTGTGTGCATGTGTGGAAACTCTGGCAGTCGCCTCGCAACGTTTGCGGCGAAGCTCAAGACCGAAGGCGTCGTCGCTCATGCCCACAGCCTCCCCGACTACCTCACGGACGCGCTGCTGGTCGCAAAAGAGTCCACGTAAGCTGCTGCTTCTTGGGCTGTTTTTGCTCTCTTTGTGCCGCGAAACACACACTCACGTGCGCGTCTTGTCTTGCGCAGTGGCATCATCGAGGGGCTCAAGCTTGTGGTGCAAAGCGCGCACTTTCAGGATCTGCAGGCGTCGATCGTGAGCTGGTGGCGCAAGACGCCGCCCGAGTGAACGGCCTTTTCGTGTGTGCTTTGCTTTCTAATTAAATACGCCGCGTGACTCTGTTCTGCTTGATCGCAAGCGAGTGCAACAGTGCGCAAAATGCTTGATGTCCGCATGCGAGCAGACCACACTACTTCAGAGAGAAGGACGCAAATCAGCCCAGCTGATATACGACGATTTCGCGCTTTCTCGCGGCATGGCTGGGGTGGCAGACCATTTCGCACGTGACACAGGAGAACGGTGGTGCAGACACGCGCCATCCATAGGCACGACACACGCACACATGTGCACACACACTCGCGCATTCACGCAGCATTCACAGGCAGAAACAAATCATTTGTTTTTTGTCTGCATTGCGCTTCAACAGCAAAGAAATGGCACGTTGCATAATGAGGGTGCGACAGCATCCACAAAGAGGACACGCGAGCCCGCCAACGCTGTTGGTTGCTGCAAGGGGTGCGCTTGAAGTAGTGAAGCGGCAGCGCACATGCGAGAGAGAGCGCATGCTGGACGCCGCTTTCTCTGTCAAGAGACTTCGTTCCATTCACAGGCGACAGATGCGCTTCCCATAGCCACATATGTACATACAATATAAATATACGCACGAATGCAAGCAACAGCGGCGAACAAGGTCAAACACTTTTGTGGTTAATGGAAAGTCGTAAGTAGTCTATGTGGTGCGCGGAGCACGTGCAGGCAAACGAGGGAGGGCTTCCACGCCGCCCGCCGTCTCTCTCGCGGCGTAGTATGAAGGTTTCATAATGATCAGGAAGGATAGATAGGCCGCGCAGGCGGCTCTAATCGCGTACTCGAACTGGCGGATGCTGCAGACCGAGTATGTGGGGAACGGGATATGACTCAGTTGAATCGCCGCTTCTGGTTGAACCGCTTCATCTCCAAGATCGCCGACTCGAGCGGCTGCTCGCTGTACGCCATGGACACACCCTTGATCCACGGATGCTCTAGCGCCTGCGCCGCGCTGTAGCGCTCGTGCGGCACGACGTTCAGCAGCTTGCGGATCAGGTCTTTGCCTTCTTCCGAGATGTTCGTCCAGTACGGTGCAGGGAACTCGAGCACGCCGGATCGGATCTTCTCGTACACGGACTCGAAGCTCGACTCGTCTTCCATGAACGGAGGGAATCCGCACAGCCTGCAGGGAGCAACAGCAACGTCAGGATGCGTGCGTGCAAGCGCCAAACGAGAACAAGGAAAAAGCAGCAAACGTACATAATATACACAACGACGCCGAGACTCCAGAGATCCACTTTGTTGTCGTAGCCCTCGCCCTTGAGCACTTCGGGGGCCACGTAGTAGTCCGTGCCGCAGCTCGTGTACGCGCGGCCGCGTGACCGCGCGTCTTCGCCCTCTTCTTCGAGCACCTTGGCGATGCCAAAGTCACTCAGCTTCACTTCGGCGCTGTCGTGGCTCGCGAGCAGAATGTTTTCCGGTTTGATGTCGCGGTGCAGGATGTTGCATGAGTGCAGGTAGTTGAGCGCGCTGAGCAGGTTCGCGACGATCTCGGCGGCCTGGCGCTCCGAGTACACGCCGACTTGCACGATGCGCTCAAAGAGCTCGCCACCAGTCACACTGCAGCACCACAGATACGAATTGCACAAACATGCTGTCAGTAAAAGCCAATGGGCGAATATCCGCAGTAGCATACAGCACAGCAACAGAAGCGCACCGTTCCATAACGAGCAGCAGCTCCTGCTCGCTTTCGTACACTTCCTCGAGACTGATGATGTTGGCGTGCTTGACGCGCAGAAGCACCGTGATCTCGTCGCGGAGCGTCTTCTTCTTCACGCACAGCATCTTGTTGATCACTTTGACCGCAAAGATCTGCTGTGTAGCCTTCCGCCGGCACAAGTACACCATAGAGAACGCGCCCCTAGACATGCCAAACAATACGTCAGCCGACCATCGCATACCGCAAGCTCTTTCGCTATCCCGTACGTACCGGCCAATGAGGTCGCCGACGTCGTAGAGCGAGTGGAACATCGCGACACTGTGGACGTCCGCCAGGCCCTGCGTCACCAGCAGCTCTTGCTCTTCGGGGCGGAAAAACGCCGACAGCGGAGGAGCTACAAGCACGTTCAGATCATCACCAGCTCACGTCAGCCACTCGCCGTCCGCTCAGGCGTCTGCCGCACGCGGCTGGCTCGTACCTTGGAATGCAGCCATTGTGGATCGATCTCGGTGTGCCTATCTACGTCGCGCGTCTTGTGCGTAGGGAGAGCTGCGCGTGTGTAAATAAGTTCGCTCTTCCGCCGCACGCGTGAGTGGGTCGGACTGCGGTCGAATTGGAGAATGGCGCGTGCTGCTGCGCGCTGCAAATCGGCCCAACGCGTCGACAGGCGCGCAGAGAGACAGAAAGAGAGAGAGAGAGAGGCGAGACACCGCAGAACGGAGGAGAGGAGACGTGCGCGCTTCGGCTCCGTTCGCGTCGTGCGCTGCAACTCGACAATCGAATGAAGGCGTGTGGTAGAAGCCGCGTAATTTACAGTAAAAGAAGGCCCTGGCGGTGTGCTGCTGTCGTTCGGTCGTGGCGACGGGAGGAGCGCGCGCTGATAGCAGCCAAACTGTGCACCCGCAAGCGGCAACTGGCGTATCAGATCGGCCCCTGTGCAACATGATAGGTAGTAAAAAGTGATGCTCGAATGGGATCGGAATGCTGCGGAGAGCACTACGATACTAGATGAACTGTCGAGGACTCAGATTTTCAGTGTGTTGTCGGGCGAGCGTCTGTTCTGTTTTTAGTGGGTGGTTAAGTTCGCCCCCCCCCCAAATTGCACCCGTTACTGGAGCATTCAACGATCTGAGCACGTTCGGCTGCGCGCGTTAGGGGTCGGCTGCTTTTCTTTCTGCAAAACCAGCCAGTGCGGATTAATTCGTGGGGGAGGCACTTTTAACCACAAGCTCACAGAAATAAAGCGCTTCTTCCATTTTCGACACGCGCTGTCCGAACTGTGCACATGTAGCAAATGTTCCACCCACTAGGAAAAGCGCACGGCTTTTGTGCAAGCGACTTGCGCACGAGCGCTTGCTGCAAGTGCACTTTAGTTCGTCGCTCGGTACGTACGTGCATGCAGCGACACACATCACCGACTGCTGCAAGATATGTGCGCATGAGAACAGAGCGCGACGTGCCGATCTCCAATTCAGCCCCAACTGACGTCAGGATGGTGTCCTGGCAGACGGGCGGGCGGCCGCGAACGTACAGTAAGTACACCGCGTAAGTGCACAGCCACAAATGCGCAACGCGAACGTTCGCGCAATTCCACGCGCGCCAGAGGAGGACAATGCGAGTGTCGAGACTTGTTGCTGCATCTATGCCACCGCGAGCGCGTGCGTGGCGCGCGCCGTTCCTGCTGATACACATGCCGCAACTTGTTAAAAGCCGCAACTTGGAGCGAACGCGCGCTGCTGCTGGTCGAGTCAGCCCACTCTTGTCATCCATCCTCCTCCAGCAGCGTCTCTTCGTCTTTTTCTCCCCCTGTCTCTCCTGCGTCGCTGGCTTTTTTGTTCGAGTTGAACATGCATGTTTGCAGCAAGATAGAGCGCAGCAAGAAAGTTGCACTCCTGAGCGGCACATCCTGGTGAATGAATACATCACGTACCAGCGAACAAGTGCATCGTGTCATGTCTTTGGAAAGGCACAGTGGGCGCGCCGCTGAGCAACTTTCGGCTTGTAGACAAGATCTGTAGTGTGTTTGTTTGCTGGAACTCATATCAGCGCCGGCAGACGCGCCACATGAACGCCCTTCCAAGCGACTGCGATATGAAGTCCCGGAGCTGACGCCAGCGATGCAACGCGCCCCACCTGTTTCCTTGGCACATGACGACTTGCTGTGTGTCTATGCAGGTGGATACACACGCTCTGGGCGAGCAGAACGCATTTGACAGCGAGTGGGTTACCTCGGTTTCTACGCATCGATAGGCGGCGAGAATGCCACGTGGTGGGCTGCGCCTCTTGCTCACTTGAAGTGCGCGATCGTGATGATTGCGGTGGACGCGAGCGCGCACGCGAAGATCAGGTACAGCCACGCGGCGTGCGCGAACGGACTCGCGAACGGATTCGCGTTGTTGAGCTTGAGCAGGTCGCGCTTGTCCTCGCCCAGCTGCGCACGTGCGCGCTCGCTCGCGAGGCGACGGCGCAAGCAGTACACGAGGCATGTCGGGACGACCCACTGTCAAGCAAGAAGACACACACACACACAAGTCCTCATTGGTAAGTGCGATGTGTTGGTGACGAGCTGCGTTGCATGTATCAACATACCTGGATGCCCAAGCCAGCGTACGCGCCTGTGAAGCCAACGAGCATCGACACGTCCTCGGTGAGGAATGCGACCACGAGCGGCGGCACGATCGCGATCAGCGCGTACATGTGGCGCACCACAAACACCAGAACGCCTATCGACGGCTCCTCGTCGTGTTCGTGCGGATGGAAAGGATCTTCGTCGCTCGCGCCGGCAAGGCTGTGGGTCAACGTGCGCAGGTTCTCACGCAACGTGATCGTGATGACTGGGAAATTGGCGCTAGAAGAGGAAAGCACGATGGACAAAGGACGATATGTGAGTGGGATTGGTCGGCACGCATCTCCATTTGCTGTGCTTGTTTATAAAGCAAACAAGCGCAATCTGTGCGGCAGCATACCTCAGCGTGCACACGGGGAAGAGACTCAAAAAGTACGCGACCGCACGGATGGAATAATTCTTGAAATTGAGCGTGTACACGTCCTGTAAACGCATACACAAGACGCGAGCAACAAACACGGAGGAGCATGGCTCATAGGTAAGAAACCTCGCGCAGCACAGCGGAAAGAGAAGCAGATTTTGCTGTCACGCACATCGATCTCGTCGGGTTGGAAGCGGAAGGTCGCGGAGTAACTCAACACAAAGTACACGCAAAGCACCGCCAGGAACGCGCACGCCATGACGAACCCCACTTTGGACTTGTCCGTGATCGGCGCAATAAAGCCAGGAATGCTGTTCAGAAGCAGCGCACGTGAGCACCAGTCAAAGCAAGAGACGAAAAAAGAAACACCACGAAATACCGCAAACATACCTGTGGTGGCACATGAACGAGTAAATGCAGACGCCAAAGAACGTCGTGATGTTCTCGGGGCGTTCGTAGCTCAGGACGTCGTCAACACTGCGTCCTTGGCCGCGCACGATCCCGATGAGCGCGAGCAGGATCATCAGCCCAAACGACACGTGGCGCACAACGGTCGTGATGAACTGCAACGTGCGCGTCTTGCTCACGTGACCAAACGCAAACGGTCCCAGCAGCAGCCCAAACACAACCACAAAGAGTTTGTACAGCTGCGAGCTGTCGAGCTGGTCGGAGCACTGCCATCGAGTCACCCCTGGCGCTGGACGGGGACACAAAATCTCCCGCATAGACTTTGGTACCGCTGCAGCACAAACAGAGCATGTGATACGTTAACACACGACGCAACCGAGTCCAAATAAGCAACCCGCAAATTCTATGGAACATACCGACAGCATAGATGGCGAGGTCGCCGTAGAGATACACGATCACGCACACGTAGAACGCGATGTTGCCATTGCGGCTGAACAGCGTCTGAGCCATTTGCGCCAACTCCATCTACAAAAAATAAAGTAAGCAGTTTGCGCAGTGAGCACACGAAAGAACTGGGTGCGCGCATGCGGAGAAAGCGCAACACACCTTTTTCGACAAGTCAAACTTGAACAGCGTTTCGGAGCTTTTCACGTGCAATCGCTTTTCCAGCTTGTCGTCAGCCTGCACACACAGCGAGTTCATAAAGCGCAACAAGTCAATGATGCTGAAGCAGATCGCACTTCCCGGTAGAAAATGAAGCGAAAAGCAACAAGCGCAGTGGAAACGCAAGTGTACTTGAGCGGGCACCATTAGCGGCATGAACTCTGTCTCCATGCGGTCGTCGTCGTCGGCGGCGTCATCGTCGTCTTCTGCACTCGCATTTGCAGTCGGAATCTCGCCAAGTTCGCGAGAGCGCTTCTTGAGCGCATTCACGCCGGCAATCGCTTCGATCATGAACGTCGCAGTCACGTAACTCGTGGCCGCGAGCACCGCCAGCACGATCGAGCCATAGATCAGCCCCACCTGCACACCACACCACACCATAGAATCAAGTCCCCACACCACCATATGAGAGCAACGCAACTGGCGACCGCACCTGCGCGAACGCGTGCGGAATGGTGAGCGCGCCCGCGCCGACGATGAGGTTGAAGATGAACACGAAGCCCGTGAGCGGCGAGTAGCTGCCGATGTCCGGTCCGCCGCCGGCCATTCTTCTTCGTCCCCTTCCAAGTTCAATTGCGGAATGGACCTAATATGGCGCCGACCAGATCCGCCGTCTCCTGCAAAGTACGATTCGCGGTTGTCAAACAAAGGAACCTGGTTTCACTATGGGGACATTCACTCCTCACTTCAAAAAGGTGCGAGCGCCATGGTGGCGCATGCGATCCCAGTGCGGGTGCTGCTGACGTGGGGCCATTTCGTGGTGCTCGGCCTCGTGACCTGCGAGGTGTCGCAGACCGGCGCGGAGGTGCTGCCCTTGTTGAACTTGCTGTTGGCGTGTGTGCTGGTCGCTTAGCGTGTTGCGTTGCGTTGCGTTGCTTTCTGTTGGGCAGGCGGCGACGGCGCTGTCGTATCTGTCGTTCGGCCTTGTGGCAGAGGGGCTCGTCATGGGGCTCGACCTCTTTTCTGCATCGGTACGCGCGCCACTCGCCATCTCGCCATCTCACCATGCGCGCAGAGTGCGCTCACTGATGGATCGCGTCTCCTTATTCTCTCATCTGTAGAAGTCGGCTGTGCACATCGCGTGCCACTTCCTCGGCGGCGTCATACTCTCGCGGATGCTGCTCTACAAGCTCAGCAGCGAGTATCTCTGGTACGTGATGCTGTTGGTTGCAGCCCGTGGCCGCGTGTCATCCCACGCTCGCTTTGAATGCACGATTAGGAACGTCGTGCTCGTCGCGCATGTGCCGCCGTCAATATGCACGCTCGACGCACTCTACCGCCTGTTCCTCGTGCGCGCGTCGCCGCACCGCTACTAGCTGCCGTCAGCACAGGCGTCGTACGTTACTATCGAAAAGGTGCTTGCTCGTACGAGGCGTGGTGTGCATTTCCTGCTGTTTGGGATATTTTTTTATATGTTAAAAAAATAAAGAAAGAAGCCTAGTAGTAGTTTGTCGCTCTGTGTAGGTGATGCGACCCGTGTTCGCGTCCACGGCCGCCATCTCTGTAACTATGTAAAACACCGTTTTCCTTACTGCTTGGCCGCGTTCACCTTCTTCATCAGGTTGAGCGCGCTTCCGTTCTTGAACCATTCGATCTGCTCGTCGTTGAACGTGTGGTTGACCTGGATATCGAACGCCGCGCCGGACGCTGGCTCAACACGGAGCGTCAGCTGCTTGCCTGGCTGGAACTCGTTCAAGCCGAGGATCGAGATCTTGTCGTTGCCCGAGATCTTGTCGTAGTCTGCTGAGTTCGCGAACGTCAGCGGGAGCATGCCCTGCTTCTTCAAGTTGGTCTCGTGGATACGAGCGAACGACTTGACGATCACGGCACGGCCGCCGAGGTGACGTGGCTCAAGCGCAGCGTGCTCACGCGAACTGCCCTCGCCGTAGTTCTCGTCACCGACGACCACCCACGACACGCCCTGCGCCTTGTACTGGCGAGCGACGGCTGGCACCTTGTCGAACACACCCGTGAACTGGTTCTTCACGCTGTTCGTCTCACCGGTCTCCGCGTTCTCGGCACCGATCAACAAGTTGTTCGAGATGTTGTTCAAGTGGCCACGGTACTTCAACCATGGGCCGGCCATCGAAATGTGGTCGGTCGTGCACTTGCCCTTCGCTTTGATCAACACTGGCAGCGACTCGAAGTCCTTGCCGTGCCACTCGTCGAATGGGCTCAAGAGCGCAAGACGGTCGCTGGCTGGGTCGACGTTCACCTTCAGGTTCGTGCCATCCTCTGGTGGCGCCTGGAAGGTCTCCTCGCCGGCGTCAAAGCCACGTGGTGGGAGCTCCTTGCCGAATGGAGCCTCGAACTTGAACTGCTCGCCGCTTGGCGTGGTAATCGAGTCGGTCGCTGGGTTGAATGTGGTCGTGCCGGCAATCGAGCACACCGTCACCATTTCTGGCGACGTCACGAACGCGTGTGTGGCTGGGTTGCCATCGTTACGCTTCGCGAAGTTACGGTTGTACGAGGTGAAGATCGAGTTCTTCACGCCCATGTTCAAGTCTTCACGGTTCCACTGACCAATGCAAGGGCCACACGCGTTCGCGAGAGCGGTACCACCAGCCTTGAGGAACGTGTCCAACACACCGTCACGCTCGATGGTGGCGCGCACCTGCTCCGAACCTGGGGTCACGTAATATGGCACCTTGAACTTAAGGCCGGCCTTGTCGGCTTGCTTGATCAGCTCCGCGCAACGCGTCATGTCTTCGTAACTCGAGTTCGTGCACGAACCAATGAGACCAGCGCTCAACTCCGTTGGCCAGCCGTTCTTCTCACTCGCCGCCTTCAGCTGCTCACCAGCTTCGTTGGCAAGGTCAGGGGTGAATGGACCGTTCACCAATGGCTTCAGCTCGTCCAAGTTGATCTCAATGATCTGGTCGTACTGGGCACCTTCATCGGCACGCAGGTTGGCCTTGAACGAGTCGGCAGCCGAGGCGATGCCGCTACGGGTCGTGGCCTTCAAGTAGTCCGCCATGCGGTCCGTGTATGGGAACGTCGAGCACGTGGCACCAATTTCAGCACCCATGTTACAGATCGTGCCCATACCCGTGCACGAGATCGACTCCACACCAGGGCCAAAGTACTCCACAATGGCACCGGTACCGCCCTTCACGGTCAAGATGTCAGCAACCTTGAGGATCACATCCTTTGGCGAGGTCCAGCCCGACAGCTTACCAGTCAACTTCACACCAATGACCTTAGGGGCCTTCAGCTCCCAAGCCATGCCGGCCATGACGTCGACGGCATCGGCACCACCGACACCGATGGCGCACATGCCGAGACCACCGGCGTTTGGCGTGTGCGAGTCCGTACCGATCATCAAACCACCTGGGAACGCGTAGTTCTCCAAGACGATCTGGTGGATAATACCACTGCCTGGCTTCCAGAAACCCATGCCGAACTTGGCACCGGCCGACGACAAAAAGTCGTACACTTCCTTGTTCACAATGTTGGCGTTGTTCAGATCCGTGGTTGAGCCCTTCTCCGCGGTAATCAAATGATCACAGTGGATGGTGGTCGGTACGGCGGTCTTTGGCAAGCCCGACGAGATGAACTGCAGCACAGCCATCTGGGCCGTCGCATCTTGCATAGCCACGCGGTCTGGGCGCAGCTTCAAGTACGTCTCACCGCGGACAGCCACCTGGTTGGCGTCGTCCAAGTGACCATAGATGATCTTCTCAGCGAGCGTCAATGGCTTGTTGCCCCACGTCTTGCGCACGTGGTGCAAGTTCTTCTCCATCTTCTCGTAGGTCTGGTCGATAGTCGGGCTTCCCTTAGGGTCCAGCACCGAGAGCGGCACAGGGACACCGCAGCTCGACGACATCGACGCCTGTGTGTTTTTGTCGGTTGTTAAACGAAAAGATACATTGTTATTCGCAGTCAGTCGCGTGTTTCGTGTGGCGCATATCCGACGCAGCAAGGCGCACACATACCTTGGCGGCGGTGGTGCGGAGGTGCTGACGTGCAGCGGCGCGGGTACTCGACGACAGAGCGTACATTTTGCTGCTCTTCCTTCAGTTGCAGCGCGCGAAGCGAGGGAGATCTCAAAATGACCACTCGTTCGCCCTCGAAACCACCACCGCACACACCACACGCCAAAATCTCGGCGAAGTTATCTTTACCGTAATTTACGCCACACGTCGCCTCGCCCCGAATGACGTATTGATTACCGCATACAGGACGGTT
>JAADVP010000298.1:0-26604 GCA_023335675.1 Globisporangium solare | reverse complement strand
GAAAATTCCCTGAGAAGTGACTGGCTCGCGCCACTCGCTTCAGATGAGAGAGACACGTCGGTGTCGTCACCAGTGTAGTTCCCAAGTAGGAACCACCACTCTGTACTTGATTAGTACATGGGTACTTGTGACATCATCAGATGACGTCATTCGTACATGTGGGTGCGCATTGCGCAAGCAAAGGCACAGGTCTTTGTCCACAAAGTACGACTCGAAGGTGGTGTGTTCAACACTAAAGTAGGGCACAGCCGCACCTTCATGTAATGGCTAGGTGTAATGGGCTATACTTAGCCATTACATGAAGGTGCATCTGTGTGGCACACACCACCTTCAGCGTGCATTGTGGAAGACAAATAACAAAGGGATTACGGTACGACATATCCCACATGCACGTGTGATGTCATTCAATGACATCACGAGCGCTCTCTGTACTGATCAGTGCGGAATGTTGTTCTCATGTACTAATCAGTACAGAGTGGTGGCATTCATGCGCTGATCAGTACTGAGTGATGGTTCCTACTTGGAAAATAACACTGGTGACGAGACCGACGTGTCTCTCTCATCTGAAGTGAGTGGCGAGAGCCAATCACTTCACAGGGAATTTTCCACGAGACTTCAAATTTCTCAAGATTCCTCTGGGTTCAACCTCAGTGTATCCAAGGTTTTATATATCAGATTCATAGATTTTATTTCTGCATGCTTAGGTTTTACTTGTAAAACCTCTAGGAGTCCTTGGGGTTCATTGCAAGTAGCGATAGGAACCATAATTACATTTCAATTCAGTTGCAATTTTACCTCCAAGTCCTCAAGTCGTCTTCCTCCTCCCTCCAAGCCGGGAGACGCTTCCTTGTTCGCACAAGCGTGCGTGCCGCGTTTTGGGGACTGTTGTGAACAGCGCCCCATTTCACTTGCTCTTTAACCAACGTTGGACGGTTCGTTTACATACCTTCAATGCTGTTGCAATCGTGGCCAGGGCGAGGCCTTGTGCGCGAAGTCGGTAACATATTTTTCTTTCTTCGAGTGAGTGCATTGTTATTCTGTTTTGAAAAAAATAGGAGTGACATTTTCGATAAATCACTTTAGATTTTCGAAGGTGACATTCTCGATTAATCCCGTAATAGATATTCTCAGATATGTGGGTGCGGTGGAATCAGACGCGAGTCTGAGCGGATCCCCAGCCATTTGCTAGATTCTGAGGATGCTGGGCGGACGCGGTGGTGGCGGCCGAGGCCGCGGCGCCGGCTTCCAGATGAACGAGGGTGACTGGCAGTGTCCGAACCCAGGGTGCGCGTGCTCTTGTTATGCTGCTGTCAATGCGCGTCGCTCTGGCATTCGACTCGTGGTGCTCTATGTGTCTGTATCGAGGGATATCTAACGCGCTTCCGTTTTCCAACGTGGCAGATGCGGAAACATCAACTTCGCGCGCCGGAATGAATGCAACCGCTGCCACACAGGCCGGCCAGAGGGTGCCGGTGGCGCGGCGAATGGCGGGCCAAGCGCGAAAGCCGCAGGCGCGCCCCCAGCCGGGCCGCCGGGACTTTTCCAGGCAGGCGACTGGACCTGCAACACGTGCGTGCTTGATGCATTCTTTTGTTTAGCAACGCAGCGCTTTGTGCGTCGGTGTGCGTCATTAATGCGTGGTGTTTGGGATGCTGTAGATGCGGGAATGTCAACTGGGAGCGTCGCAGTGAGTGCAACATCTGCAAAAGCTCCAAGCCTGGAATGCCCGGACTGGTGCGTTGGATACGCAATTGGTGCTTTGGACTCTCGCCGCCACAGTTGACGAGGTTGCGTTGTGGATGGCTAACAACAGGACGAGAAGCGCGACGGCGCTGGCGGCGGCTTCAATGAGCGGCAGGGACGGTATGTGGGGTCTCTCTTGCGTTTTGTATTTGCTGGGTGGGGGTACAGGTCCGATTAACTCATGGACGCTGTTGGCCAATGCCACGATCCACTGAACAGCGTCACGTCTGCGAAAAAGGAAATCGGCGACGATGGCTACGACGACTTTGGCGTGAAAAAGAAGCACGGCAAGGCGTCCAAGGCCGAGCGGGAGGCAGCGGCGCTCGCGCGTCTGCAGCAGTCCTACAGCGCCATCTACCAGCCGTCCACTGAGCGAGCCGCGCCGCTCGACGAGAGCGTGTCGACGTCACGCTCTGTGACGTCGCCCTCGTCGAGAGATCAGGCTGCGCCAAGAAAGCGCAGTGCGTCGCCGGCCAGAAAGCACGAGGCTTCTTCGAGCCGCAGCAGCCGCAGCCGCAGCCGCGATCGGCGCCGCGGCGGCAGTCGCAGCCGAAGTCCTCCGTCCCGACGCGATAGCGGACGAGACGCGAGCTCGCGCAGGAACCGCAGCCGCAGCGCGAGTCGGGACCGCGGGCGAAGCCGCCGCGACAGCCGCGAGCACACGCGCACCCGCTACAAGTAAACGACTCGCCGTAAGCGTGAAGGCGGGCGTGGACCTGGACACGCGAACCAGCCACTGCGTCAGAGAGAGAGCAAGCGGATAAGAAACACGGATTGCTTCGCATGTTGTTTTTCTTTCACTGGAGTTAAGAGAATAATGTTATATATACTTGAGTGTTGCGCACGCACGACCGACATCCACTAAACTCAAACCAACCCACTCGCGCGTCTCTATAATGCGCATAAAGAGCAGCAGCGTGGGGATCGAAAAATTTACTTGGGGCGCTCGCAGTTACAGATGCTGCATCACGCCTCGTGCGCGGTCCACGATCGCCTTCACGTACACCGGCGAGATCTCAAAGAGGTTCTTCAGGATGATGTCCGGGATGTTGGCGGTCTTGGAGCGCTCGTCCGGTTCCTTGTCGATCACGACCTTGACCGACCAGAGCATCATGCAGCCCGTGCCCGTCGTGTCGTTGAAGTTACGAAGAGAGACACTGTTGGGATGATCATAGACACACAGACGGCAATGTTAAAGGCGCTCAGCTCAAGCACGCAAGTTCTTTGTAGACGGAACGTACGCAGTAGTCTGGTTGCGACGAATGTGGTCAGCCGACTTCGGGTGGCTTGGATCGTTCAGCACGGATCGGGCGACGTAGTAGATGCTGCCGTCAGGGTTCTCGCGCTTCTGGTTCACCAGCAGATTCTCTTCCTTCATGGTGCCGCCCTGGGCCGCATCGTTCGAGATCGTCAAGTGCACCACGCGACGAACGTACTTGGTGTTTGCGTCCACGTCTTCCAAAAGCTATAACATGAAACAAATAAGAAGAAAAATGCGTCAGTCAATGCGACATCAAAACAAGAAGCATGCGAGAAATCATACCTCGGCCGTCTCCATAAACGGAAACTTCTTCTCAAACTCGACGTCGCCAACGCAAGACCAGAGGTCTTCGCCGACCGTGCGCGCGTCGCAGTTGTACATTTGGTGGCGGAAAAAGATGCCCATCTCGTTCTTGCTCATCTCATACTGCACCTGGAGGCCAAAGTACGTCATGGTCGGGTTCTTAGGGCTACGGAACGACGACTCACACTGCGTGAGCTGCTTGTCGGCGCTGTTCATGGCATCTACCGCCAACTGCACCAACTGATCCTTGAACGAGCTCGACTGCAGTTGGAGGGTGCCCGAAGCCGCCGAGATGGTGTTCGACAGCGCCGCAGGCGTCGTCGACGCCGAGGACGACGAGTTCAAGATCATGTCCAACGACGGCATGTTGAGCAGCGGCTGCTTGGTGAAGTAGTCCTGGAGACGCTGGATGAACTTCATCTGCTCCATCAGCGTCTTGCGCAAAAACTCATTTTCTTGGTCCACGCGCGCACGGATCTCGGCGTGTTGCTCGGCTTCCTGCTTCCACCCGAGCTCCGTGTTGTGCTCCGACGGCTCGCTCGACTGCAACACCTCGATCTGCTCCTTCAGATCCTTCACCTTGGATCGCAGCGAGATCAGCTCATCCTTCTGGCGCTGACGATGCTTACGCGCAGCCTTGGCGATCTGCGCACGACGCTTGGCCTTGGGGTCTTCGTACTCGACCGGTTCGTTCTCCTCAACGCTGGAGTCGTCGCCATCGTTCGCCGACGAAGACGGTGCAGGCGCCTTGCGCTTCTTGCTAGCCGCAGACGCAGCTGCCTTTGGCTTTCCCTTGGCGCCCGCTCCGTTCGTGGACGTCGTCGTCGTCGTCGACGACACCGACGCCGCAGGGCTGCCCGTGGCCGACGTGGGCACCGGCATGCCGAGGCTCGGGAACATTTGCTGGGAGCCCATCTGGTTCATCCGGTGAATGGGCGCGAGCCCGTTGCCGGCGGCGCCCATGGGCATCGGCAGACTCATTCCCATGGGAAGCGCTATGCCGTTCGCGGCGCCGCCGTTCAGCGCCTGGGTCATGCTCATCGAGTGGCCCTGCAGCGCCTGCGAGAGCGTGTTGTGCAGTCCGTTGGCCGCGTTGCCGCTGGTCGCGCCGCGCGCGTTCGTAGCCTGCAGCAGATTGTGGAATCCGTCCATCGTGGCGGTGTAGGGGAGGAAGCGTCGGCGCGCGCGAAGATACCTTGGACCAAAGGGGCGCGGGCGGGTGCACGGGCTTCAACTGGGCGCGTTGGTGGCGGAAAGTTGGCGCAATCGATTGTGGGCCGCGCGGACGCGAGTGATTACGGAAGAAGCGGCAGCGCCCGGCAAAACGGCAAGTGATCGCTGGCGCGCGCGGGTTTACGTAAGCCCGCGGTTCAGGCGGCGACCCCGTCGAAACCGATTCGCGGGCGAAAAGGAAGGGAGGCAAATGCGCGGGATGGGAACAAGAGTGGTGGAGAGACGACCCCGAGCCCTTCCTCCATGGTGCGCAAAGGATGGGCCAGGCTACCAAAAATCCAGCCAATCAAAGCGACGAACCACGCTTGAACAACGAGGGTGATTGGCGGAAAGCGAAGAGAGTGCGATATGAAGGGGTAGGGAGGAGGGATGACATCTGACCTAAACAGCGTCAACATGTCGCCGTTCGCACGTGTGTCGCTCTGGAACCAGCCAATTAGAGAGCAGAGGACACCCTTGAGCAGCGATTGTTCCATCTGCTGATCAGCAATACGCGAGTTAAAAGGGTACACTCTGGGATCAGTAAACCCACGATATTACATTATTCGAAATGAAAGGGTGCATGCGATGCATACAGGACAAATATTCACTTTACAAGTGCTTTTCCGCAAGCGATGACGGAGATTACGGTACGCACGTGCGTGTGTGTCTTCTGAAAGCCCAAAATTAAACCTACTGCCCCGAAACTTAATCCCATCCCGTAATTTGGGGGCGTTTGTTGTCAATTGTCGTACTTAAGACGAGCTGCTGCAATAAGGTTGGTCAATACAGTAGCGCTGACGACAGATTGTGAGCCAAAATGGATGGAGCCATGGCCACGGCGCAGCAGGTGGAGCCAAGCGTAGCGTCGTCCGAGCCACTGCGCTTCTCTGGCAAGAAGGCGTGCGCTTCCTCAGGCGCCGCCAGCGCAGCGAAGGCGTGTTGCAGCGGAGGCAGCGGCTGCGGCGCGCAAAGGTGCGACTGAGTGACATTCCTGAAGCATGAAACAGGAGTGGTCTTGCATTCGGACACTCATGATGCATTCGTGCGTGACTACTTCCTGCGATTAGCTGCGATGAACTGGTCGTGCGCAAGCCGCGAGCGACGAAGCGTAAGCCATCGGAGGCCGCGCTGAAGCGCCGCATGGCCAACCAAATCCCCGAAGACATCCAGAACGACCCGGAGCTCACGAAGGCCATGGAGCAGGTACTTGCGCAGCTGTCGCGTCTGAGCTCGTTATTTGGAGCAACCACATTAATCCTTTTGCTGTAATTGTGTACTACATAGCTGCCATGGAACTACAATTTTGAGATCCGCAAGACCGTGTGGCGTATCCGCCAAGCCAACAGCAAGCGCGTCGCGCTGCAGTTTCCCGAAGGGCTCTTGCTCTATTCGTGCGCCATTTCGGACATCATCGAGCGCTTCACGGGCGCCGACACCATCATTTTGGGAGATGTGCGTAATCGCGTGTAGGCTCTGGTGGATGCAAAGTGGCGATGCTCAGCAGACAGTGGCTGTGCTTGTGCACTTTGTCTGCTTGGATGTAGGTGACGTACGGCGCGTGTTGCGTGGATGACCTCACTGCGATCGCGCTCGGCGCCGATTTCATGGTGCACTACGGCCACAGTTGCCTCGTGCCCATCGACGTGACGACCATCAAGATGCTCTACGTGTTCGTGGACATCTCGATCGATGTCGACCATGCACGTCTCTGCTGTTCCGGGCTCGCGTGCTGGGGTTTAAAATGCGAATCTAAAGATCATCTTTTGCTCCTATCGTAGCTCGTTGAGTGCATGAAGCTCACGTTCAAGCCCGACACGAAGGTATGTAATCGCTTCGATTCGAGATCAGCCAGCGTTGGCGAATGCCGAGTCTGAACGCGTTCTCTTTTTACTGCGCAGATCGCACTGATGGGCACGATCCAGTTTGCGAGTTCGATCCACGTCGCGTCAACAAAGCTTGCGGCCCACTTTTCGCATCTCTCGGTGCCGCAAGCCAAGCCGCTGTCTCCGGGCGAAGTGCTGGGCTGCACGTCGCCAGTCATCGACGGTGTCGACGCGCTTGTGTTCATCGCCGATGGCCGCTTCCACCTCGAGGTACGGGGCTCTTCTTTCACTCTTTTCGGAAAAAGATCGTTAATTTGACAACGACAAAAACAAAACAAAAAACAAAAAACTCGCTGTTGCTGTATCCAGGCCACGATGATCGCGAATCCAAAGTTGCAGTCGTATCGGTACGATCCGTACCCGAAGATCCTGTCGATCGAAAAGTACGACCTGCCGCAGATGATGGGAGTGCGCTCCGACGCGATCGCGACGGCCAAGTCGGCGCACAAGTTCGGCATTATCCTCGGGACGCTCGGGCGTCAGGGCAACCCGCTCATCCTGGACCGCATCAAGGAGCTGCTGCAGCAGCGCGGCAAAGAGTTTTTCGTGCTGCTGCTCTCGGAGATTTTCCCGGACAAGCTTGCTCGCTTCCACGATGTTGACGCGTGGATCCAAATCGCGTGTCCACGGCTCTCGATCGACTGGGGCTACGCATTCACAAAGGTACGATGGACAGCGTTTGGCGTGCAGAGACGATGAACGGATTCTTGATGTTAACTTGATGCGCCTGTTCTGCAGCCGCTGTTGTCCCCGTATGAAGCCGAAGTGTGCTTGGAGCGCGCGCAGTGGCAGGAAGACTCGTATCCGATGGACTTTTACGCCAAAGGTAGCGGCGCGTGGACGAATTACCACGAGCCGCCCAAGGAGAAGCCTGTCGTCGCTTAGGTGGCGAAGCGAACAGCAAGGGGAGGAGAGACGCAAAGAACAACGACTTCGAGGCACTATATAATTTTGTTTTTGTGTTGTTGTCTTTCACATCCTGCATGCATCGGTCCTGCTATTCTTTGCTTGTGTACTTTGTTTTTGGTTGGTTTTGATGCAGTGAATGATGAAAGTGCGAGTCGATTCGTCATCCCTCCGTACCGCTCGTTGTGTTGCTGTTTCAAGATCGCAGGTAAGCAAACTGACACAGCAGAGCGAATAGGCAAAGGCCAAAACGTACCTCGGACTCAAAAGCTGCGCGAGCTTTGGGTCGTTCTGGTAGATTGGGTCCGTTGAAGACGCCGTCGATAGCTTCTTCCCCACACTGCTGTGCACAAACTGCGCCGCCGGGTGGAACTTGCAGATCTCCCTGCTCACCACAACACAACACAAAGCTCAGCACGTTCTTCCCACCACAGGGAGCTGAGGAAAAGTTGATAGACGCACTCAAAGATGAGCTCCTGGAGCCGTGTCTTCGTGAGCTCCTCTTTTTCAAAGTCAAAGCTGAACGACGAGTCCGCCACGGGCTCGTCGTCGGCATTGTGCAGCGAGTCGAGGTACGTGTGCGCGAGCGCTTCTTCGACTGAGATGCGCTTCGCCGGGTCAAACACGAGCATGCGCTCGAGCAGATCGATCGCCGTTGGGTTGGTCGCCGGGTACAACTTCGAGAAGGGCACGCTGGGCTTCATCGGCTGGTTCTTCATGAACCGTTTGGCCTTTTCGCTCGTCACGAAATGCAACTCTCCTTCGCGCGGTGTGCCGAGCTTGTCGCAGATGATCTGCAGCTGGTGGATGTAGTCGCCGGGGAACAGAGGCTTGCGGCCGAGCAGCTCGGCGAAAATGCACCCCGTGGACCAGATGTCGATGGCCTTGGTGTACTCCTTGGTCGAGAGCATGATCTCGGGCGCGCGGTACCACCGCATGACGACGTACTCGGTCAGCTCCATGTTGTCCTCGTCCGGCTCAATGCCGCGCGCGAGCCCGAAATCGCAGATTTTGAGGTCGCAGTTCGAGTTGAGCAGCAGGTTCAACGGCTTGAGGTCTCGGTGGAGCACGTTTGCCGAGTGGATGTACTTGAGCGCGCGGAGAATCTGGCGGCCACATCGTTGGGTCAGTCTGTCAACCTGAGCAGGAAAAAGCAGGATGGTGAACGAGTGCGTACCTGGTAGAGGAAATACTGGATGTGGTCGTCCGTAAGCGATTGGCGCAAGTAAATGATGCGGTGCAGATCCGTTTCCATGAGGTCGGAGATGATGTACACGTCCTCAAACTCGGTCACCGTCGCCGGCGGCAGCAGGTCGACGATCGTGATCACGTTCTCGTGATCAAAGTGCTGCAGGAGCTTGATCTCGCGCAAAATGCGCTTCGCGTCGACAATGTCCTCAAACGCCTTGGAGATCTTCTTGATCGCGACTTTGTCCTTCGGCTCGGAGTTTTCCGCCGGGCTGTACACACAACGCAATTAAATACGGTCGGAGGAAGGAGTTTGCAGCAATGAAAAAAACAAAAGCGTACATGACAACTCCGTAGGCACCGTGGCCGATCGGCTTGAGAAATTTATACTTGAGGTCGATCTGGAACGTCGTGCCGGAGACCACGAACGAGTACATGTCTGGCCGCATCACCACGGACACGACAGCATTCGACAGGGATGTGGCAGCGACAGCCGTTGCCTTTTGCGGCGAGTACTGCGGGTCCTTCATATTAGCGACCGGTGTCGTTCCAGAACCAGCGCCCGTGAGCTCGCTTTGCTTGTCTTGCGACGGCGAAAGCTGCGAGCTCAAAGGTGCCGGCGGCTGGAAGCTCCCATCCGGGATTGTGCTCGCCATCTTGTTCGTCAACCGCTGACTGACTCACGCAGTCGCCTTGCCGGGAGGTTTGATGCTAAAATGACCTTGAACTGCACTTGACTGGCACGAGTTTGTCACGGCAAGAATTGTTCAAGCGCTCCTGGATGGCGGCAGCAGGTTTCACGGCGCTTGCAGTGCTCCGTCGACGAGCGGCCTAAGCTTTCGAGGTAGAGAGAGAAGGTGAGTGAGCGAGTGAGGCAAAACGGATTCCGAGCGAGATCTGAGAGCGAATCGTACCAGATCGCAAGCCCATGCACGCAGCCACAACGCGAGACTCACCCCTGGACGCGTCGTAAAAATATTAAGACGCACGCCGTTTTCAAAACTGCTGCTCGCGTTTCCTCTCGTGGCGGCGTGCAACCAACTTCATGGCTGGCTGCTGTACGTTGCACGCGGTTATAAATACATGAAAACACCAGCGGCCTCCTCTGGAGCGACGTGAAGCGGACAAAACCAAACGTATCACGCGTTAGGGAAACGCATTGCAGTGGATTCATCCATCTGCGCCAGGCGACTTGATTCGCCATGAAACAAGCGGGCTCAGAGCAAAGGGAACGCGCAAGTTTTATTGAGGGACACACAAAGGGGGGTTAGTTCTTATACCGAAAGCGGTCGAGAGACGCCAGCAGCGTCGATGGTCTCTTGTTGACGTCGGAGCTGTGCTGGTTGCTCTCGTCGTCACACACTTTGGCCGCTTGCTGCTTCACGCCAGAAAGGTACGAGCCACGCGCAACAACAGCTTCAGGCTTCTCAGCAGCAGCGTCGCACTCTACTTCTGGTTCGTTCGTGCCCTGGGTGGATGGAGGTTCTCGATAATTGCTCGCATTCGTTCCACCGCCGAAGCTGCTGCTCAAGGATGATGCAGAATAGCTGTCGCTGTTGCTATTTGAAGTAGCAACGTGGATGTATTGCTTCATCTGCTGGACGACGGACGTGCGCTGGTGCGCAAACAAACCTGGCTTCTGCTTCCCATGGCGACTGTGGAAGGAAGTGGTCGCCTTCCGCTTCAAAGACTGTTTCTGGACCAACGAGCCGGCCTTCATCATGCGCGAAAACGCATTTTCTTTCACGGCTGGCGGCGGCACATTTTCTCGCGGCGGGGTCAGGTTCTCCTTCTCGTTTGTCGTAGTGGCGTGGGCTTGTTTCTCCTCTTTGACGGGGGAAAACGAAATGCTTCTTGCAATGTCCACCTCGAGTGGCTCCTGGCTCTCAAAACTCGATGATGGAGACGATGCAAGTGAGCTGCTGAGACTCTTTTCTGTTTCATCCAGCGGCGATGCTCGCTTCGCTTGGGCGGCAAAGTACCGGCTGATCACATGTGGCGACGTCTCTGATGCAGCCGGCTTCGCGTTGGCACTTGGTTGTGACGCGAACTTGGTGGCTTCGACTCGGGTCGCAAATGACATTGGGAACTTTCGTCCTTGCTGATGCATAGCACCAGCAAATGGACGACTGTGAGCTTGAGCTGATGGTTGCCATCTTTGAGCAACAGCATGTGGCGGCCTGGAGACGGCAAGTTGGTTAGCAATGATATTCACATGTCTGGCCTGAGCGAGCTTTTCACCGTTGTTGTATGATGATGCGGCTGGTGGTGGAGTGGCAACGGCGGGGAAGCGCTCCATCGTGATCGGGTCCATGTCTCCTTCGGCGATCGCTTGGGCAACATCCTGATGCAACATTGGTCCAAGAAACTCCATCGCCGCATCTTCCGCAACAGCTAGATCACGATCTGGAATCGGAGTTAACGGCACAATCTGCCGCGTTTTCGGGTCGTACACACGCTGGTGCCGGAATGTCAGCAGCGCTTTTTCAAACTCAGCTTCGTACGTGGGTGGGATGCGCACTTTCCCTTCCAGACGAAGCGCGCGAATGATCTGAGCGTGCAGACCAAGAGGGAGTTTGTTGCAAAATTAGAGACCAACCAGCGAATATGCAGAAGACGACAGAGATCTCTCGTACCTTGGTGAAGGATCCGTGCTGTTTGAGTGCAGTGTACGCCTTCTTGAGGCCAAAGCCTGGCAGGCTCGGCAGATAATCACACCCAGAGAAAATGCACATCTCTAAAAACTAGAGACAAAAAAAAAGCAAGACGATAAGCCGACAGAAAAACACAGCGACGGCGACTTCAATCAAATCCTCCTCATGCTTGTGATGGCGTCGTACCATTTCATGGGTGAACATATGAAACAGCAATCCCTTGTTGTTCTTGAGGTTGGACGCCTTGATCTCTTGTCCGACGCCGACGCCGTCTTTGTCGAGTTTGAACAGCACGGTGCCACATCCGAAGGGCAGGCAGTCCGAGTCTTCCGTGATCACGCCATCGGCGAGGCCGTTCTTCGTCAGGAACGCCAGCTGGGCGTCGGCTTCGTACGGAGCGACGACGTACTGCACGTTCTGAGCTTTCAGGCGCTATAGTAAGGGGGAAAAAAGCATGAGAGAGAGTCTCATCGTGAAAAAACAACGGAAGGAGTAAGCAACTTGGTACCTGAATGACGCGATGCGCCATGAACGGAGAGACATCGGCCGCCCGCGAAAAGTATTTTCTCGCTTCCGTGTAATTCCGCTGCTTGTAACACTGAATGCCGAGCTCGCGGTTCTTCTGGCGTGCTCTATAAGACACAATTCACGATAGTAGCCACGCTTAAAGAGCGCTAATCCTCGCGTTTTCCTAGCTGTTGACGAACGCAGCATCAGCTCTGGGCGACATGCAGCACGTACGCTCTTCGCTCGACTTCGGTGCCTTTCTTCATCGGCAGCGGCCCGCCATCGAACACCACGTACGGCGTGATCCCATTGCGAACCAGGATCTCGACGCGCTCCATAAAGTAATTTACATATCTACTCAGAGCGAACCATTGTAGCGTGAGCAAAACGGTTGCGGTCTTCAGAAGCAATAAAAAGACTAGCGCATACTTGTCGGTTGGCTGTCCAAGGCAGATCTCCTGGCTGCACGAATAGATCGCACGATGCAGCCTACAGCATCCATCCATCCATTATCCACAGCACACAAAGACACTCACGCAGTAAGTCTCGTGCCCATTTTTTTTCACGCATGGAAGAGCGTGAAGCCTACCAGCAGTAGCCGTCGATGGCGAGCGTCTTGCCGCAATACTCCTCGAGCCCCTTGGTCTCCGTGATGCTCTTGAGCGCCGGCAGCAGCCCCGTGATGCCCATGACGACTCTCTTACAGCCGATGCACAGTACGAACACACACACACGCCCCGGCGCGGTTCTTCTATTGTTCAGAGTGGCCGCCAATCCGATTTTGCTGTTGGGCGAATCAGAGCGCTGGTGATGGACGGTCGCGAACGGAAGAGGCCAAAAATGAAAAATGGCGCGAAGACGTTTTAAACGGGTGGAAAAGAGGCGTATTATACGCCTATGAAACAAACGTTAGATTGGTTGTATTCAACCCATGAAAGGCCGCGCGATTGGCACATGGACGGCATGGAGCAGCAGCAGCAGGACGCAATGCGCGTCGGCGGGAAGAACCCGTTCTTCGGCGTCAACTGCGCGCTACTGTGGTGTCTGCGGCTCGTAGACATCGTGTTCAATGCGTCCATCGAGTTTGGCGACCTCCCCGGCCAGGAGGGCGCGTCGAGCAGCAGCAACATGATCATGACCATGTGCGTCTCCAGTCAAGCGTGCTCCTGTGTCTATCAATGCGTATCTGCTGATTTAAATGAGATGGAAACAAGGTCCAGGTGCTGCTGCAGATCTTTGCGATGGTCAATTTGCTTGCGCTGCTGGGCGCGACGTTTCTCTTCCGGAGCGGCTTGTTTTACATGCTGTTCGCCGAATTTCGCGCGATCCTGTTTGTGCAGCCAGCGTACATGCTGCTCACGATTCTGTTGGGCATGGCGTGACTCGTGAGTGACCACAAGTCAACGACCATGACGCACAATGTTGAATCTGATTTGTGGATGTGATTGTGGCAAGCAATATAGTCCCACTTGGACAACGGAGCTGATATCGTGGAGATCTGGGACGCAGCAGGATACCCCGTGCTGTCCTGCATCCAAAAGCTGGGTAAGTGATGACATTCGTGGAGATGCGCTGGTTGCGCACATATAAAACTGATCTCTTGCTGCACGATAGGAGCTGTCGCGTACTACTTCTGCAGTATCTATGCGGTCGAGAAGCTTCGTCACCCGAAATTCTACGGCCACGAGCACTGGCTGCGCTGAGACGTCGGCATTCAAGGTATTCGGTGATCAACAGAAATTCATTTATGCTTTCGTTTAGAGTCTCTCTACTGGCGTCCCTTTACAATGGACGCTGGACCTTGGCAAGATCCCACTCCATCACCGGTTCGTTCTCACGCGCCGTCAGGATCTCGAAGCCGGTCTCCGTCACGAGCACCGTGTGCTCGAATTGCGCCGAGCGCGAGCCGTCCACGGTCACGGCCGTCCACTCGTCCGGCCACGTCTTGTCTCGCCACGTACCCATGTTGATCATAGGCTCAATGGTGAAGATGTGGCCGGGTTTCATGATGCCCACAGCCTTGTTCTTTGCGTAATGCGGAACGTTCGGCGCGCAGTGGAACAACGAACCGATGCCGTGGCCGCAGTACGTCTTCACGACCGAAAAGTTTTGCGCGCTTGCCGTTTCAGCAATGTGTTTACCGAGCTCACGGTACATCGTGCCGGGACGCACGAGGCTCATCGCGTTCTTCAGACAGTCGAACGCCGTCTTCACCAATCGCACGCCTTCTTCGTCGACTTTGCCGACCAAGAACGTGTCATTCAGGTCGCCGTGGTAGCCATCCTTGTACACAGTCACATCGAGGTTCACAATGTCGCCGTCTTCAAACGGACGGTTGTCTGGGATACCGTGGCAAATCACTTCGTTCACGGAAATACACACGGACTTCGGGAAGCTGTAGTAGTTCAGCGGGGACGGGTAGCATCCGCGCTCAATGCATGCATCATGCACGATTCGATCGATCTCATCGCCCGTGACACCCACGCGCAGTGCGCGTCCAGCGATGTCGAGCACCTCGCGGCCGGCGCGACACGCAGCGCGGATGCCTTCGATCTGCTTGGCCGTGTACACTGGGATCTTGCCGTCAGCTTGCTGCTCCGACACGGGGATGCCTGTCTGCCAATAGTCTGGTTTCTTGATATGGCCCGGCACCGTCTGCATCGGTGACACGACGCCAGGACGGATCTTGCCCGTGAACTCAAAGCCGTCGAACGGGTTGCCCGACTTGGCGTCCTGCTGCTCGCTCGCGAGCGCGTCCGTGAACATCTTGTGCAGCGCCTTGTGCGTGGGCCAGTAACCCTTGAAGCAGTCCTGCGAGCAGAACGTGCTCATGGCCGGCGGGATGCCGAGCTTCTTGCACGACGGGCACACGAGCGTGCCGCGCTTCGCGCACGTCGGAGTCACGCACGGCGTCCCGTCCATTTTGGCTGCTATCTGGAAATGAGAGAAGAAATGCGGCGACGATGATGATTGGAGGAAGAATACGTCCCGAATAGTGTGGTCGTGTGATGTGGTACAATACATACAATAGTCCACACACCTTATCCTAGGACGAGTTGAAGCAGAGCGATGGTCGGTTTTGGTGTCCCCGCGTGAATGGCCAATTCGCTGGGATGACGACCGTCGAGAACATGGCGCAGTACGCGGCGTTCGCGACGCCCGGACGCTGGCGCGCGCACGAGAAAGAGGACGCCGGTGAGCCGCCGGATAACAACGCGCAAGAGTACCAGGGCCACAACGAGCAGCGATTCGACGTCCCGGAGCGCGTACGTGTGCGTGTGTGTGTGGAAGCAGACTTGCGCATTGATGGACGCCACCATTGAATACGCCTTTTGAAATCACGTGCGCCTGGTTGTATTTATTCTATTAGGATGACGCCGAGCAAGAGTCGCATGTGGAGCGAGGTAAGATGTATACGCCGATATAATTGCGTAGCGGCAAACATACGCAGGCTCTCACAACTTGTGAGTCGTGTAAACGGAATATATGGCTAACGCATTTGGGAGTGTAGTGCGTCGTCGGAGCGAAATGGATCAGCGAAAGGTGTACAGCGAAGCGAGCAGCAATATACGAGGCGTGGACGCAGCGTGATCGGTGGGACAAGTGTACGAGCCAAGTTTGCAGGAGAAAGCGCAGGTTGCGCTTGAGGGGCGATGGGGTTCTACTTGGAGATGACGAATTTCGTCCTGAGCATGTTCATATTTAGTATTTATATTGCTGAGGTGAGTTAAAATCTTGTTTCGCTTTCCTCAAACGTGATTGGTACTGGGCTGACATTGCTTTGTAATAATCTCATAGCTATACGATCGCGAGTTAAGTGGTGCGACCTGGAAAATCGTGGTTGAAGTCCTCGTCATTTCATTTTTCATCTTTGACCTCGTAAGCCGTGTTGTTCTACGGGACGAAATGGACATTAACTGGAAATCTCAACATTCGTGGCTCAATTTGCTGTACTGCAGGCTTTACACGTTTTCGTTGCACCAAAACCCTGGAAATACCTGTCATCCCCGCATGGAATCATTGATCTTCTCACAATTATCCCGTCAACAATTGTCGCAAGTTGCCACTGATGTCTTTGTGCATATTGAATGGATAGAACTCGAGTCAACGTTTCTTTTTTTGTGACGACCAGTTTATGATGCCCTCGAGTCGCTTCCAGTTCTTCTTTGTGCTTCGTGTACTGCGCATTTTTCGAGCTTTGCGAGTACTTCGACTAAAGCAGTTTCTGAGGTTCAGGAAAAGTGGGTTCGACTACGAGGTAAGCTATGCTCGTTTTTATTCTCAATATGCGCCTGACTAGACTGATGAATCACTGTGTTTTCTCCAACGTAGCTTGGTGTCTTCATGCTCTCGACATGTGCTGTAATTCTCTGTGCCGCAGGAATGTTCCAAGCACTCGAAGAGGATCTATATATCGACAACGAACAAACTTTGTCCTTCCACAGCGCACTGTACTTTGTGCTTGTGAGTATTTCTACGATTGGTAAGGCTGCTGGCGTCTTTTGAATCTGATCTGGTAATTTGGCTCACACTGTGTCACCGCTTTTATGAAGGCTATGGAGATATTACTCCCAAGGCGACAATGGGCCACATCTTCGTCATGGTTCTCATTGTGGGCGTGTTCACGATCGTGCCACATGAAGTCAACAAGCTGAATAACTTGGCCAAGCAAAGCCACGAGTGGGATAAAGATTACTATCCCAAGCACAACTCATCTGGCCACGTCATTGTTTCTGGGTGCGCTGACTACGGATGTAGTACTGGATTTTCTGCAGGAATTTTATCACACAAGTCGAGAAACTATCAATTTGGATGTCGTTTTCCTCAGTGATTCGTTTCCGGCTGCTGACTTGGTTCATGCCCTCTCAATGGAGAAATATCGCTAACGTACCTGCTACCTTCGGGGAAGTTTGGCGAACTCGCAAGACCAGATTCGTGCCCAAATGGAAAATGCGACAGCCGTCTTTCTAATCTCCAACAAGACTCATTATCAAGATTTGAAGCATCATGACGCCCTAACGATTTTGCACACGCTGTCTGTGCGCAACTTTTCGGATAGTCGCGGAAAGCATCTGGACATATACGTGTAATTGAGTTCTCGTGATGAAGAATTCGAGATGACCGCAGACTTCCTGGGTGCCATCACCACGAGAACGTCTGCTTTGAAGAGTATGATCCTAGCGCGATCAACTTTATGCCCCGGTGCAAGCACATTGATATTGAACTTGCTTCACTCACCAGATATTGCTGAATACTCGAAGAGAAACACGTGGAGTAAGGTCTGGATTCAAGAGATGAAGTGTCCTTATGGTCATCTTAGTCTGGGTTCAAAGCACGCTGTTTCCTCAAGTGCTCTCACACGTTTGCTTTGTTTTGTAGTATCTTGATGGGATGTGCTACCAGATTTTTCCGATCATCTTTTCAGAGAGATTTCAATTCGAAAAGTACGACGATGTTGCTCGCAATTTGTACGAGCGATATGGCTCGCTGCTTATCACTGTATACAACAAACGAGCACATCGTCGAGGTGATGGTTCTCGGAGCAGCTCAGCAATGTCACTGGCGCCTTTCCAAACCTATATTCATGAAGGGTGCGTGACTCCCATTTGTGCCTTTCGCGTTTTTCAAAGCATAACTGCCTTGTTGAATCCCTGCTTTTGCATTGTTTTAGGGATATTGGTTTTGCTATTGCGAAAAGTGCATCTGTGGTGCTGCATATTGTGAATTTGTATGAAGACTGGAGGGATGAGGAAGGCGCCGATGTGAAGTCACCCCGAGCCACGAGCTTCAAACCAGTTCGTGTATCATCTGTAAGCCTTCTGAAGCGTCCCTCTCCCTCGACCAGCTTTCGACAATCTAGGCGTGCAGATGGATCAAGTGGGTTAGTTGACACTCTGAATAGCCAGCCAAAAAAGTTCAACGCCGACCATAGCGACCGAGATGCCAACGAAAGGAACTCTTGGTGGATTTGATAAAAGTCTGATTTCTCAAGTTGACGATGGCACGAGTCGAAGACCACCAGCTATAAAAATAATGTTAAGTCCGACTGATGAAAAATTCGCCGAGAGCAATTTTTCGTCTCATGGGACTGCAGTCATGCAAGCTGCAAGGCTGAAATGCGCAGAAGATGTTCAGAAGGCGTTGCAAGAAGAACACTGCCGTGATGATATGGAGCATATGCGCAATCATTACTTGATTTGTGCTGGAAATTTATGTGAAGTTCTCGCGCTGGTCAACTTCCTGAAGTGCTATCATCAGTTTGAGCATCAATCCCGACACGGAAGCCAAACTCATGATCCAGTGTCAAAAAGCCAATTATCCGTGCGATTTGCAAGACATCGCTTTGTTCTGCTCGTGGACGCTTTGCCTAGTGCAAAGTTGTTCGTGGATTCGATCGAAGACTGCAGCACTTTCGAGAGAGATGACCATCTGCTTCAAGATGTATATTTTGTTGCAGGAAGCCCGGCAAAGGCAAAAGATCTTGCTCGTCTAAGCGCATCAAAAGCCCGGCAATTGCTGGTCCTGCCATTCGAAGGGCAACTTCGTAGTCTCAATCTATCCGAGTTGACTTCTCAGCTGTCGCCAGATAACGAGTCCAGTGTCACTGATGATGACGACAGTTTAGCAGATTTCGGGGTGTTGAGCTCGCTTCTGGTAGTTGAAATTACGCGGCAGCATGATGCACACCAGATCGCAATCCCCAAAAGAAGCTCTGCATCACCGCGCCGACGACTTACAAGCCGTGCTTTGAGCATGGATCTTGGTGGCCATGCAGCTGAAATCGCGCCACCATCGTATTTGCGTGAAGTTGATCAAGAACTCCCTGTGGAAAGTGTGAAACTACGCATGATGGAGCGATTCCTTGATTTGGATCCTGCAGTGTTTCGTGGGGAGAAAGAACTCATTGATGCTCGGCTTCATGAATATGATGCGCAACAGCAACGCCACTCTCAAACAGATCAAGCAATACTCACAGAACCACTTCTGGCCGAAAATGCGTTGAGCGTGCTGTACCATTCAAAGAATGCGAGATTTTGCCGCCCTCGTGATCCTGAAGTTTGCCACGATGAATTTCCGTACCTGGCACCAGCTTTTGCAAGTGGGAATATTTTTCTATCCAGCGTACTGGATCGGATCATGTGTCAAGGATTCTACAATCCATACATCACGGACGTAATTGAATCGCTGGTATCAGGAAGCCCGGCAGTTAAGGCAACTTCTTCGATGACGAATCGTATCACGCGCGCTGAAGACGCAGCCGGTAGTGGTGGACGCCTGAGGCCAAATCGAGCCAACCTCCACTTTGCGCCAGATTCAAATCATCGCCGTTTATTCCGCGCCAAAGTCGAAAATGCTCATATTGGAGGGACATTCCTTGATGTGTTCTTCGAATACCTGAGATTGGAGATGCTCGTGATTGGTATCTTGCGCTCGCCGAACCCCGCGCTGGAAAATTTGCTTCCATTCGTGTACACATATCCCGACCCCGACACTATTTTGCATGCCAAGGATCGCTTGCTTATGCTTGGATGAGCAAAGAGACGAGCAAGGAAAAGACAAGATGAGAGTGATAAGTATGTATGAAGCGGTACGTCTATTTCTTTTTCACTGGTCCCCGCGTTGGCTTTGCTGCAGCAGCGAACGGCGCCGGCGCTTTCTTTGGTGGCCCCCTCGCCATGCTGTCGCGCTGCGATTTCTCTCGGCAGAACGAAATGTGACGCTCGGCCGCCTTGTCGTTGAACCTTCGACTGCAGTACTCGCACTGAATGAGGCTAGGATCTGGGGCCGACGGCTTTGGCGGAGGCAACTCGCGGCCTTCCTTGAGCGCTTTCGTCACATCTCGACTAGCCTTCATGGCGCCACGAAACGCACTACTCTTCTGCTTCCAGTCGGCCTTGTTTGCCTTGAGAGGCTGCTCTTCGGTAGAGATCGCCCTCTTGCTCGCTGCAGCGCTGCCACTGTTGCCACCCTTTCCAGCGGCCTTTTTGGCAGTCTTCTCGGCGTCTGGGATGCCTTCCAAGCATTTTGCAGTCATATTGAACACCTTGCGAGGTCCGGAAAACACCTTTTCACAGATCTTCTGGTGCTTGGCAAGCGATGTGAGGTTGAAGCGTCGATGGCAATTTCCACATTCTTCCATGTCTTCGCTTTCGTCCGGGTATTCATCCTGGCAAGTTCAAAGAGCGGTATGACATTGAATCCCTGCGCAATGCAAAAAGGAAGCTTTCTCAGCATGAAAAGACGCCGTACCGGTTGCTCAGACCCCGTCGAAATCGGAGCAGGGTATCGCATATCGTCTTCTGGCTCATTATAACTTTGCTGCACTGGCGGCTTCCTGGATGCAGCTGCTGGAGGTGGAGCTCGCACTGAAGCCGCAGGAGCGGCTCGACGAGGTGCAGGCGCGCTTGCAACAGGGGAAGCTTGCTGCTGCTGTTGGCGGGACGACGAGGGGAGAGTTCGTGCCGAGTACGCTGACGCAGACGTATTTTTCTCCACAAAGAGAGACGCCTGATTTGTCAGCGCACTCCGCGATTTTCGCCGAGACATCTTGGATTTCAAAAGTGACAGCGAGTTCTGATGTCGTTTACGAAAACACAGGCGCAGATAGCTATTACACCAGAAGCAATGGTTTCGGAAACCGGTCAACAAGGAAAAACGTACCTCCATCTCACTGTTTGCTCCAGCATACGACCGTGATGTGTTGGATTGACACGCATACGGGTCATCGATGACCGGCGCAGGTTTGGTTTCTCACCGTCGGATGGGTGGATCGGGGCGAGAACTGGCGCTGACGGCACCGCCACCAGCGCACTGAGGACACCCGCAGCTTGAGTTGCGCAGGCACGGGCCCGAGTGCTTGGCTTGCTGCGGTGGGCCATTCGACCGTCGGATCGGGAGGTCGTCGAGCTCTTTCCCTGTTGCGCGTTTTACTCCTCGAAACAAAGTGTCATGCTCTGAGCCAATCGAGTTCATTTTGCAACCCAAGCGAGAAAGCAGTGCAAGCAAAAGCGAACCCATGAACTCGAGAGACCCGTTCAGAAGCAAGACTGCGTGCGCGTACCTGGTCCAAGAGGAGTCGGCGGCGACAGGCTGGGCTGCTTCGGGGACGGCTTTTCGGGTACCTTCGAGACAAGTTGTCGAGCGCGTCGCTGGAGTCGGGCGCTTCGTCATCATCATGATTATTGTTATTACTACGACTGTGGCTATTATTGCTAGGAGGAATTCTCTTCGCTGGTACGAAGAAGAACTTCTTCAGGGGAGACTGAGCGGATTTACATGGCAGAGAAGCACATATGCAGACGTACTCGGTCGGATCGGCATGTCGTCAAACGAGTTGGTCGCGGGCGGGTGGTGCATCTCCTGCTCCTTGCGCGAGGCCGACTCGGGGGGTTCTCAACTTCGGGTTCATCCTTCAAGGCAGTGGCACAACAACGCCACATCAGCACCGAAGCGCATAGACACGCCATGAATGCAACATCGCACGCAGCACGGACTTTGGCGTGAAGGTGTGGTCCTCGGAGAACACGCCCTTGGAGTGCTGCTCGCGCAGGTCTCTGGCGCGGTACTTCTTCTCCTGCTGCTTCTTCGCATAGTCCGTCGGGTCGCAGCGCGGCCGTGTCGACTGCGCCGACTGCATGGAGGAGACGGAAAGCGCTTCGACTTGGAGCGTGCACGCGAGATGTTTGCTTTTGGAATGTGCGGCTGCATGCAGTCGAAGCGATGCCGTTTTCGTCTACGAGGCGGAGCCTGAAAGGTCGACGTAGCTGATCATCAGCCAATCAGAATACCCAGTCCATTTCCATTCGCCAATCAAGCGAGCGGATTCTATTGATAGACCGAATATGTTGATCAAGTCGCATGATGACGCTGTTTATGACGGACGCATGCGCTGGGTTCCTCGTCGCATGTAGCATGAGGTCTGTATCCATTGCTTGCGCTCCGTGGAGCGATGTCTCTAATTGAGCAAATAGCGCTACAGGCTTTACTAATCACCGAATTCCAACAGCATCTCCTAGCAATCTCAGTCTTTACCATAGAGCGAGAATCGTTCCTTTAGCCAAATGCAGCACTCAACCAAGTGCTTCGTAGTATATATTTGCTCCGCAGGCCACTTTTTTCGTTGTTCTCTTCCGACTTTGTCAGTTCGCTGAGGACGTTGTCAGCAGACTCGACACGACTTCGCGCACCCAAGGCTGCGAAAACTGGTGCGGGTGCGGCACGTTGATTTCGTCGGTTTCAGCTTCCCCTGCCAGGATCTGGGCGCATTTATGGCAAACAATAACGTTCTAGTTAGCAAGGACTGAGCCCATGGGGTTGGAGCTCTTCTTTGTATGTAAAGCGCACCTGTTGATCTGCTTGCTGAGATGCTGCAACGTCTTTCATGAAGCCGACGGGGTCGTCCGCAAACTGCAGCATCCACTCGCGCTTCCTGCACTGATCCTGCAGTCGCTCGACGATGTCGGTCTCCTGCATCTTGAGCAGCTCGAGCTCCTTCTGCTGCTCTTGCTGGAGCTCTTCCCATTCGACCAGAATGCGCTCTCGGGTTTTCTCGAGCGGATCCACGGCCCCCACATCGACGTTGATGAACTTTTCGTTTAGGACCTTGTCTAAGGACGTGTCGCCGGCGGAGGAAGACGACAGGCTCAGTGTGTACTCGAAATCGATCGAGTTGACTGGCGTCAGATGCTGCTTTAATGCGACCATAACCGACGTGAACGGAAGAAGCTCGCAGTTGAACACTTGAGCGAGCGCACCGTCGCATACAACGACGCGACAATCGTCTTCCTTAATGAGGTTCCGGCGCTTGATGTATTCCCACAGCGCCATCACGATCTTCTGCTTCGTGAACGCCTTCGCGGGACCGACGTACTCACTAACCACGTTCTCCAGCGTCGGAGAAATCGAGAAGCGCTCGGGCGTTTGCGCAGGAAGGAGCTTGATGCGAACAGTGTGGGGAGTGTGGCCATTGCGGGAAATCTCGAGGCCATCCACGTCATGGTGGGCTTTCTGGAAACTTGTCCACTGCGCTCACAATGCAACAAGACGAAGCTTATAAACGCAAGGCCGAGATAAACACACAATAGCCTGCAATGCGTACCTCAATGATCGAGTCTGCGTAGATATGGGGATCGAGTTCGATCGTGGCCTTGCGGAAATATGTTGAAAAGCTCTGCCAACAGAATACGAAAAGCTCATCGATTCACATATGCACATCGAAATCGGCACGGTAGCTGAGACACACACACAACGCACCACAACGCTCGCTTTCTCCACGTTCGCGTCCGTAGCTTCAATGCGCAGCGTCCATCTCCCGGGGGCCGACGGCTCGTCTTCGGCCTCTGACTGCACTGGCGGCGTGAATGTGTGGTACAAGCGGATGCGCAGCGCTTTCGACTCGGTCTGCAAACGGTAACACAAATTGCACAGCACAATGATTGTGTGTAAGAGCAAAACCTACACAAACATAGAGTAAGCGGCAGTGTTGTGCGGGGCGCACCTTTCGTGGATAGAGCCGATACGTCTTGAGGTCCTGCG
The DNA here is from genome assembly GCA_023335675.1 of Globisporangium solare. Taxonomy (NCBI): domain Eukaryota; phylum Oomycota; class Peronosporomycetes; order Pythiales; family Pythiaceae; genus Globisporangium; species Globisporangium solare. The sequence continues at coordinate 3,409 of JAADVP010000298.1, read as the reverse complement.
TCATGTTGCGAATGCGCTCATCGAGCTCGCTGTGCATCGTCTGCACGCGCTTGAGCAGCTCGATCTCCATCGCGATCGGCCACTCGCCGTCCCAGAGGCCCTTCACAAGAGCGACAACACGGCAACGCATGATGTGAGGTATCGCCACACGCTCTCAGTCAGGCACGCATTCCTTATCACCTGCGGCAGCGCGTCCATTGCGAATCAGCTCAAACTGCTTGTGCTTTCTGGCGCAGCCAACGTCAGCGCAATTCGAGTTCGCAGCAGTACCGGTTTTCAGTCCTCTAGTCACCTGACGAGATGTGCGGTTAGTAACTTCTGTGCAGTGGCTGTTCTATTTACCTCATATCCGACAGTAACAGCTCCGGTTGGTGGCTGGGATTGCTGCTCTGCCTGCGTGTCGTTTGGACACTCAATTGGTTCGAAGCGCTCGACAGCAAGCATGGGCAACAAGAGGAAGCAAGCGGGCGGTGGCGGCGGCAGCAACAAGAAGGCGAAGCCGTCGCCCGCGCCTACTCGAGGCAAAGGCGCCAAAGACAGCAGCCGCAGCGCCAACAGCCGCAAGAACGGCGGCAAGAACAGCAGCAAAGCGAACAAGAAGCAGGCCGCGCCGCGCGCACAGGTGGAAGAGGACGTGGAGGTCGATGACGAGGACGTCGAGTTCTTCGAAGAGAACACGGGCTTTTCGTCGTTCCTGATGAGCATGGACGCCAAGCAGCTCAGCAAGCCCGTGTTCACAAAGGCGGTAAAGGTGGCCAAGCCACCGGCCAAGCCAAAGACGCAGGACAATGACGACGAAGAGGATATGCCGCTGGAAAAGCTCGAAGCGCGGCCGCGTAAAGCCGGCTGGGAGAACCCAAAGAAGGTCGACCTGACCACGAAGCTGCCTGTGAAGTTCATGGATGGCAGCGTGCGCCAGAACAAGCTCTTGACGGAGGAAGACAAGAAAGAGGAAGAGGCGAAGGACGAAGAAGAAGAAGAAGAAGCAGAGGACGATGACGAGGAAGAAGAGGAAGGAGAAGACGAGGGAGAGCTCGGATCGGACGTTTCCGACATGGAGTTTGAAGAAATCGACGACAGCGTTGCGCGAAAGAGCAAAAGCGCTGCGCCAAAGGCAGCAAAGCCCCAGTTGAACGAGGTGGACTTGCGTCTGCAGCGTGAACACCGTTTGGCCGCCAAGAAGATCGAGATCGCGCAGCTGTGTGAAAGCATCTTGGAGAGTCCCGAAGAAGCGTTCAAGAAGAACAAAGAGCACCCACAGTACCTGAGCAAGATCCAGCAGTTGCAGTCGCTGTGCCGCGATCCAGATATGACCGTGAAGAAGCTGAGCATGCTCTCGCAGCTGTCGGTGTTTCTCGATATCCTGCCGGACTACCGCATCCGTTTGGCGAGCGAGGAAAAGCAAAATGGCCGCCCCATGAAGAAGAACGTGCAGAAGATGCACGATTACGAAGCCGCGCTGCTGAGCAGCTACCAGACGTTCCTCAAGTACTGCTCGCAGATCGTGACCGAAGGGCTCAAGGGAAAGAATTCGTCGAAGGAGCTGAGCGTGAACGACCAGCGGCAACTGTCGCTGGCCGAGACCGGCGTGTGTTGTCTCTCGGAGCTCCTGAAGGTCAAGTACGCGTTCAACTTCCACATGAACCTCATCATCGCGCTCGTGCCGATCGCCGATGCGCACTTTGCCAACCTGCGCAAGCTCGCGTGCGCGGCGTTTGAAGAAGTGTTCAAGTCGGACAAGAGCAGCGCGTACTCGTACGAGATCGTCAAGCAGATCTCGTCGTACGTGAAGCAGAAGGAGCACCGCGTGAAGCAGGACATCATCCGCACGTTCCTCGTCATGCCGCTGGACGTGACGATGGAGCAGGGCGAAGACGCGCGCAGGAAGGCGAAGAACGACCGCAAGAAGCGTCGTCGCCAGCAGAGCCAGGGCGACGCGATCGCGTCGGGCCTGAAAGAGGCCGAGGCCGTCGTAGACAAGTCGGAGCGCCAGAAGACGCAGGCCGACATTTTGCACGAGCTGGTGCTCGTGTACTTCCGCATTCTCAAGCAGGCGACGTACTCGACGGCGCTGCCGGCCGTGCTCGAGGGTCTGGCCAAATACGCGTTCCTGATCAACTTGGACATCATGATCGATCTGCTCAAGGTGCTCAAGGCCGTGCTCAAGGAAGATATTCTGCCGCTGTCGGCGGCGCTGCAGGCCGTGCTCACGGGGCTGCGCACGCTGCAGGGTCCCGGCCAGGAGCTCATGGTCGACGAGAAGGAGTTTGTCGACATTCTGTACAAGCTGCTGCGCAAGTTCACCGAGGGCGAAGACGTGAGCAGCTTTCCGATCGCGCTGCAGTGCGTCGAAGCCGTGTTCATTCGCCGAAAGGAGATCGTTGTGGACCGCGTCGCGGCGTTCATCAAGCGCCTGTTGCTGATCTCGATCCACTTGCAGCCGCACCAGATGCTCGGCGTCATGGCCGTGATCCGCAGTCTCTTCCACCGGTACTCGCGGCTGCAGCAGCTCCTGGAGAGCGACATAGAGCGCGTGTCGTCAGGTGAATACCGCGCTGACGTCGACGACCCGGACTTCACGAACCCGTTCTCGACGGCTCTGTGGGAGCTCGCGCTGCTGAATCGCCACTACCACCCGACGGTGGCGTCGTTCTCTGTCGGCACGGCCGAGATGGGGCCGAGTCTCCCCAACGAGTTCCCCAAGATGCTGCTCGACAACTACAACATCGAGCGCACGGGGCTGTTCAACCCAAAGGTGCACGTGCCGCCGCCCAACCCGCTGCACGCCAAGATGGCTGTGGATACGCGCAAGAAGGCCAACAAGCGCCGCCAGCGCGAGCGCAAGTTCTTTGTGCGCGATCCGCTGCAGGACGCGCGCAAGCCGAGTCCGTTTTTCCAGTTCTGCCTCGACTTGGACCAGTCGCAGGACGACAAGGACGCGCACCTCGAGTTTAGAAGTTAGGACGTAGCAGCAGCATCGGTAAATACACATGTACTAGAGCTTTTCGTTTTTGCATTCTTGCTCTCCATGGCCCTTCCTCATGGGTTATAAAATCATATTATGGACACCGACACACTTACACACATGGACGAACTAGCGCTTTGGCTTCGGTCTCTCAAATGAAAAAACTCTTATCGGGCGACCTGCATCACGGCAACACGAGATAAAGACAGCAATGTTTGGACTTAGAGAAAAGAAACTATAGATGCGCGACCTGCGTGTCGTTCGCGGCGAGTTGGCTCTCGTACCGTGGGTTCTGCTGCTGCTGCTGCTGCTGGCCATACTGCTGCTGTTGCGCGTAGCCTCCATACTGCGTCGGTTGCTGCTGGATGTTGCTGCTGTAGCCTCCATACTGCTGTTGTTGATTGCTGTACTGTTGCTGCTGGTTGCCATATTGCTGCTGCTGTT
>JAADVP010000297.1:0-26619 GCA_023335675.1 Globisporangium solare | reverse complement strand
ATCTTCGCAAGCGTCCACTCGTCCTGCTTGTCGAATGGCGTGTACGTCAAGTCGGTGTCCACGACGCGGATCGCGAGCGGCAAGAGCTTCTTGCGGTCGTCGTTGTAGCAGAAGAAGCCGACAACTGGCGCGACAAACTTGACGCCAGTCTTCTTTGGGTCGCTCCACGTTCCAAAGGTGGAGAAATCCGAGACAAATAAACGGTTCTTCTTTGCGATCTGGGCAAGCGAGCAGCCGCTGCCACCGCAGATCTGCGCCACGGCCGCGTCAGTGAGCTTCGCGTCAACCGGGTACGAGTCAGTGTCGTCGCGAAACTTGCGCATGTTGAAGCCCTTGACGGTCGTGCGCTGGTACCCGAAAGTCTCGTCGCTGATGTCGACGCTGATAGGTTTGGCCATGAACTTGGTCGCGTTGGCGTAGAAATTGGTGTAGTCGTCGATGGTGCTGAAGCGCGATTGCAGCGAGAGCGCGTAGATCGAAGTAGGCTCAGTCATTTCGAACGTGGCGAGTTCCGCGATCTCATCTCGCTGAATCTTCTCTGCCAGCGAGCCTGCGCTTGTCTTCGGTCCGTCGTAGAACGGGTACTCGATGCCGTCAATGCGCCACGTGCGCTTCTCGTTCTTGATCTGACTCGCGAGCGCTTGGACTTCTGCGGAGCGAGCGACTCGCTCTTGTTTGCCCGCAACGTTGGGGATGCTGAGTTCCGTCGTAGTCCCCGATAAAGACGCGTCGGAACCTTGGATCAACACAACAACGAGCGTACCAATAGCTACCGCACATGCACAGAGAGAAGGCTTCATGGCGCTCTTCGGTTGCGTGCGCTTGGGAGGCCAAAAGCACTATTCGTGCAGAGAGAGGCGAGAGCTTGGCGACGGAGAAAAGAGGACGCTTGTGGGGGAGAAGGCGGAATTGTAAGTGAGAATCAACCATGCACACTGCTCTGCCGGTATCCTAGCGGTCCCATGAGGGCCTACACCTCTCATAAGAGCTTCATTCAGCGTTGCAGTTGAGAGATCGTGGAAGCATTCATCTGACGTCACACTGAGAACGATGATATGTAGCCAGCAGTCGTCATGATGCCTATCCAGTCACTCTCACGACTGCTTCCAATCGACAGCACTTTGCGTCAATGCAGCGGAAACAACTGGTACCTCGTTGCCGCAAAGCCAGCGATACGATTGAGGCCTATTCCTCCAAGTTGCGGGCGTAGCCCAACATGATTTGAGGAGACCAAGGTGCCCAGTGCAGAATGATTCGCGGAGGTACGCCGCTGGCGCCCGCCGCGACCTCATGCCGCTGTTTGTGAGCTCCCACCGTCTTGGATCTTTCTTTCTATGGATGCTGCAGGTTGCAGAGTTCAGTTTCTCGGCTATGCGAACGACTGAGTGGATCTCCGTGAGGATGATTTTGTACTTTCTCATCACACAACAAGAAAGTCCAAAAGTTTGTCAGACCGTGTTCCAGAAAAAAAATGGAAAAGCGATACTTTCTTTTTTTTAGCCAAGAATATGCTTTAGTATTGCCGTGCAATCTCGGTCCAAAATGGTCCTTTTTCAATTGTGCGCGAACACAGACAAGTCCCTGTACTATTAATCCAGTAACCCCTCCTCCCCCGTCGACTCGTGATCCTACGGCGACCAGCAGTCCCATAGAGCACGCACAGGTACGTTCTGAGTGCGATGTTTCGAGCAACTAATATTCACTGGTTCGTCCGCATCCGCTTCGTCCACTGACTTGCCACGGTTGGAAGTGGCGTATGGATTTTTTTTTACTATTGTCTTTTGAGTCGTAGTTGTGCCCAACATAAGTGAATCGGATGCAGTACTGCCCTCAATTCGTGTCTGGCAGAAATTTCTGTGTTTCGGGAGTTTATCAGGCGTCTGCTGATACCCGAATTTGCAAGAATGCCTCAAAAGCGTGGATGGATTTACCACTATTTTCCCGATTGAAGACTGCAAGCGCGAAATGAGTGAACCCGATGGAACCGTGTCTTGGACGACGAAAAGAACATGGTGCCTCGCATCGCCAGTTGCAGCACTGTTAAAACGTCGATTATCCTTCTATTAGAGTCTCTCAGTGAAGCTGCCAAGCGTCGCAGTGTGCTTGCAAGTGTGATCGTGAAAACCAGTAGTGTGTTTCAGTTGAACTCAAAAGGAGCTCTGTCTGCCTTCAAAATTTTGGGCTCGGTAGTTTGGAACAACTTTGCATGCATGCAATACTGTATACTGCAATATATACAATCCTTCGAAGCAATTTGATTGAAAACAATTAAATAGAAGCCGCTCTAAGCACCTTTTAATCGGTCAATTAGGATTCAGTCTTTCTCAAGTCGAGAAAACTCGCAGCTCTGAAACCGGCTACAGCAACTCCATGGTCTGCAAACAGTTGGCAACGGTTACACGACTCAGCGATTGGAAACCGGTTACTGTTGATGTGTGCCAGACTCGGTATTTACCACGTAACTGCTCTCCTATCCGTTACGTCACGCTTCTCCCCCAAGTGTGTGCGTGTGTGTGCGCTATTTTTAGGGCCCACTGACACGCGTGGGTAGCAGAAGAAAACCCGCAAAGTCCGTCCTTTTCGGCTTTCTGCGCAACATGCGTCCGCGCTGCAGCCCCCGCCGCATATCGTCGTGGCTGACGGCGCGCAGCAGCAGCAGACAGCGTCCGCTGCGGATCTGCACACACCAGCAGCAGCGTGCGGCTCTCTCCAGCAGCCGCGCAGTAGTGGCGGCAGTGGCATCTCAGAAATGCGATAGCGACCGTGTCCATGTGGACAGGCTGGTCGGCGCGCTCGCAGTCGCATCCAGCGTGCTCCTGCTCTCTACCGACGAGGACTCGAAGCAATGTATGCGGCAGGCGGCCGTGACGCACGCGCAGTCGTCGATGGCGAGTAAGAGCGTGAGCAAGCAGTCCAAGGTCGTGGCCACGATCGACGACGCGTACGAGATCACGGACGAGATCATCGGCGAAGGCGGGTACTGCGTCGTGCACCGCGGCATCGACCGCCGCAACGGCGAGCCCGTGGCCGTCAAGATCCTGAGCAAGAACGAGACGAATGCGCGCGAGTTCTGGACCGAAGTCGACGTACTGCGCGTCGCGGGCAAGCACCCGAACATCATGCAGCTCCGCGGCGTGTTTGAGACCGACGAGTGGTGGTACATTGTCATGGACCTGGCGTCCGACGGCGAGCTCTTTGACCACTTGATCGCCAATGGCGCATACTCGGAGAAGCAGGCGAGCGAAGCGATCCGCGATCTGTGCGACGCGCTGCACTACTTGCACCGGAAGGGGATTGTCCACGGCGACATCAAGCCCGAGAACATCTTGCTGCACCAAGAGCGGATGTGTCTCGTGGACTTTGGTGTGTCGTTCCGCATGGGCGAGCGCTTCATCGGCGATTCGCAGCTGACCGGCACCGTCGCGTACGCAGCGCCCGAGACGTTGATCTACGGGTCCAAGGACGCGAGCAAGACGCTGAAGGCGAGCGCGGGTGTGTCTCGGGCGCGTCTCGACGAAAGCCTGGGAGATCTCGAGTACACGAAGCTCGGCCCCAAGACCGACATGTTTGCGCTCGGCATCGTGCTGTACATCCTGCTCTGCGGCTGCCATCCCTTCGACACGTACAACAACCTGACCGATGAAGAGGTGCGTGGCGAGTGCGATCCATGGGATGGACGAAGTCCACCTGCGAACCTGATGGCTCATAATGCGTACAATCTGTTCTTTTGTTGTTGTGTGTGTGTGTTTCTCCAGATCCGGAAGCGTATCATCAAAGGGAAATTCCATACGCAGTCGCGCGCGTGGCAGGCGATTTCGCCCCTGGCTCGCGATTTGACCCTCAAATTGCTGGAAACGGACCCCGAGAAGCGTCTCAGCTCCAAGCAGGCGCTGCAGCACCCGTGGCTCGTGGAGAATGCGCAGCTGAACCAGATCCCGATGCGCGATTCCGCCGAGTTGCTGGAGAAGTTCCAGCGTGGCCGCCGCCGTCTGCGCGCGAGCATCATTGGCGTGCTTCTCGTTGATGCGCTCGACGAGGAAAAGCAAAATGCGGCGGGCACCGCTGGCTGTGACAGCAAGGATCTCAGTGCAAACGCTGTGAGCGAGCGACTCGCTCACCTCACGAAGGGCATGTCGTGGGGCATTAGCTCGAGCGTCGACGCGTTCAACGAGAAGACGCACGCGCTGCTGTCGACGCTCGACATCTTTGACAAAGACAAGAAGGGCTTCATCTCGAAGCACGACCTCGCGCGCGTGAGCGAGAAACTGGGCAAGCAAATGAGCGAGAGCGAGCTGAACGAGATGCTCGTTGGGTCCACGGGCGACCCCGAGCACAATGCGTCCACAGCGGACGCGATCGCGTACGAAGACGTGAAAATGGCGATCTCCACGTTGCGGTCCGCGAGTTACACACCTGGCGAGGCCATCATCCGAGAAGGTCACGTCGGCGGCCATTACGTGTACTTGCTGCTGGACGGAGAGGTCGAAGTGTCGTGCAAGAACCCGATCAAAGAGGTCAAGGAGCAGCTCGACAGTCAGATCTTCGTACCGCTGAACGCGGAGTCGGACCATGTGCTGAAAACGAAAAGCAAGCGGGAGAGTAGCAGCAGCGCGCACGGTGAGGACGAAGAAATCGTGCTGCGTCGTCTGCCAAAGGGCAGTTTCTTTGGCGAAATCGAGCTCGTGCGTCCCGACGGGCAGTTGCACCCACGTGTGGCCACATTCCGATGCGCTGCGCCTTCGAGCGGTAAAGAAGACTCGAGCTGCAAAGTGCTGCAGCTCGTGGCAGACGACTACCTGAACGCGAGCGGCACGTACTCGACGATCAATGAGCGCTTGGGAAAATGCGCGCGGCGCCACACGCAGCAGCAACTGATCAAGTGCGTCGAGGCCGCGAAGGGGTCCATCAAGAAGCGCACTTTCGAGCCCGGAGAGTTCGTGTACCACGAGGGCGAGCAGTGCGATTCGTTTTTCATTATGCTCGAGGGTGAAGTCGAAGTGCTCAAGCAGCAGGAGCAGGTCGTGGTCGAGGAGCTCCACGAGGGCGACTACTTCCCGCTCGGAGTGTCCGGCCAGACGGTACAGAACAAGATCCACAAGCGCCACTCGAGCGTGCGCGCCACGAAGCCCACGCGCGTGGTCGAGATCGGAGGTGAGACGTTCCGCAGCTTCCTGTACAGCAACCAGTTCCTGTCGTCGTACTTCCGCGAAGAAGTCAAGGCGCGCGAGCAAATGCGAATAGAGAAAGTCACAAAAGCCTAAGGAGTTCTTTGCTCCTCGGATGGGCAAGCCACATAAACGAATCCCAATTTTGTTGACCGAACGTCGAGTGCATCTTTCTATAGCGCAGAATGGTATCCCAGCCGCAACGTGTAGTCGATTGCGGCGACGTCTTCTGAGGAAAGCACGCTCGAGTACAGCTGATTCGCCGAGTGCGACGGCGCGAGGGCCGTGAATGGGTGTAGGAGCGTGTAAAAGAGCTCGTGGCACTCTTCGTCGTCCAGGTCTCCGTCGCTGTCAGAAGCCATGGGGACCACGACCAGGCCTCTCTGCATGAGGTACCGCATCGCGATCTGCAGCGGCGACTGGAGCACGAGCGTGTCGTGCATCGAGCGCTGCTGCATCTGGAAGGGTTCTCTGTCGGCTTCGTGCGTGATCGCGACCTGGAAAGATTGTGCGCGGTGCTGGTGTGCGATGGCGTGCGCGAGTCGCGTCCAGTTGTCTCGCGCCGCGAGAGGCATCGTTTCGAGAGCTCGGAGCGGGAACTGGACGACCGCATCCATGACTTTCGCGTGCGCAAACGAGATCGCAGTTGCGAGCCGTGTGCATTTTGGTTCTTTCTCGCTAGATGACGACGGAAGGATGCTCGCTGCCAGAGCAAACGCCGTCGGCGGGTGCGCAGCGAACACCATGAGGATAAACTCGACTTGCTTGAAGGTGAACTCGCTCACGCCGATGTGGGACACGAGTCCTGCGCTCTGGATCGCGATCATTCGCTGCCAGTAGTGCAGCGTGATCCGTTTCCGCTCGCTCGTGCTGCTGTGTTCAGGAATGGACAGCATGTGCGCTTTCAAGAGCAGCAAATCGATCGACACGAGCTGCAGACACTGCAGCGTATGCTCCACGCGGTCGTGCAGGTGCTCTGCTTCCTACTGCAGTCCTGTCTCCATCACGACCGCAAACTGCGTGCGCGAGAGTAGCGCGTTCTTAGCGCACACACCTTGCAGCGTCGCGTGCACCATGCACAGCACACTGGCGTCGTCTGGCGCGAGGATGGCGACACCTGTGCAGACCCCAAAGAGCAGCACCTTGCTGAGCTGCCGTCTTGTAGCCTCCGAGTGGTTGTGCACGGGGAACAGCACGCGCTGCTGCGCGTTGAGCGCGCTCATGCGGCCCGTGAATGCCGCGCTCCACATGGCTGTTTCTGTATCCATCGAGGTGTCGAGTGGAGCCAAAGGGTTGTGTGTATTCTAGGACACTCGGATCCCTATTTTGATGTAGTCCACACCACGCGGCCTCCTCAGCCCAAATTCGCTGGTCCTCTGGTTGGCGAGAGCGCTTTGATCGCCACCAAACACATTCCGCCCGCCATCACAACCAGGTAGTGAGCATGGCTCTGACGCAACTCGTGCGTGCCGCTGCGCAGCAGTGCGCGAAGGCCGCGCGCGCCCCGACCTCCGCCCGCAGCACCCTGGTGCGCGCGCAGTCCACGGCCACCGCCGGTAAGAGCGTCAACAAGGAGTTCAAGAAGAAGCCGCGCGGCGCCGACGCCGAGAACGAGGGGCTCTACGACCCGTACAAGGAGTACCAGGAGTCGAGCGGCACTCGCGGATACCGCGAGTTCAACCCGGACCTGTACCAGGGCGAGGACCTGAATTTCACGTGGGAGGAGCCCGAGCAGATGATGGCTGACAAGTCGTGGCCGGCGACGTCAGGCTCGGACCTCTTTGCCGATTTGTTCAACGTGTCGGGCCAGGCGCCGAGCGGCAAGAAGCTGGAGCTGATTCTGGCCGAGGCGTTCAAGCGAATGGGCCACAAGGGCATCGACGCGGTCGAGCTGCCGGATATCAGCGTCAAGATCGACGAGAACGACCCGGACCGCGAGGCGCTCGAGATCATGAAGCTGTCGCTGCTCAACAACGGCCGCATCAAGATGGACGACAAGAACGAGATCATGAAGTCGCTCATCGATGAGATTGACCACTTACGAAAGGACAAGACGACGCTCTTCAAGGGACTGGAATAGATGCAATCCAAGCGCGCGCACACGTACATGTATGGACCCCGATAGCGACGACGAAACGAAAAAAAAATACACAAAAACACACACAAAAAACGTGGCAACAGGAGTGGCCACTGTGTGCGAAGTTGTCAGGGATTTTATATAGAAGATGAAGGCACCTGCGACTGGGCGAACGTCCTCGAAAGTCACAGTGCCACCAACCTGCAATCAACCGGACTGTTAAGTATTGCTGCGTGACCGGATGGTTTGGCAAGTTAGATGCCTCGGCTTGCTTCGATGCCTGCGAATGATCGCGCCAACCAACACGGTGCAACTTGGAGCCTGCGATCTGCTTTTTTTTTGTGGGTATTGACAGTACACGCATCATTGTGTCCAAGCCACATCCGCAAGCAGCAGCGCCTCATAACGGACGCTCAGCATTTTCAAAGGAGGTGACTCAATTTCGAGCCACGATGGCACGCAAGTGTCATGCCTCTTTTTCACGCAATCAGATCACTGTATCTCTATTTTCTCACACCATTGGCCAAAAATCCTCTATTTACACCCAATCAAGCATCCTCAATGTTTCTCTCTCTTTCTCGATCTAGAAGTGTAACAATTTGTAAAGTCAGAAAAAAAGAGAAAGCAGCAGCAGCCGACATGGAGATTCGCGACGCGGCGATGGACATCGAGATGACGGACGCAGAGCCGCAGCACACAGCAGCATCGGAAGGTGCTGCGCCTGCGCGTGCGGGCGCCGGATCCTCGCTGTCGGCGTCCGAGGAGCGTCAGTTTGCGATCTGGCGCAGCCGCATCCACCGCGAGTTCGAAAAGTGCCACCACGTTGAAGCGCTGCCGCCGGGCATCGCGCTCAAGAATCTGCGCATCGACGAGGCGTCGGGCACGTGCGTCGGCGAGTTCCACTGCTTCGCGCCGTTCCAGGACGGATCGGATGCGCTGGCGCTGATCCCGCTGACGGCGCTCGTGGTCTCGATGCCGTACGACCTCGCGCAGCAGGCGCAGGGCGGCGACGCGCAGTACCCGTTCCTGGCGCCGGACGTCACGATCCCGATTGGAAGCGGGTACCTGCCGTCGGAGATGGTGACGCACCGGCAGCGAAATGATGGCACGCGGGAGTGCGCGCTCGTGCTGCCGACGCTGACGCACTGGAGCCCGTCGAATACGCTCGTGATGATCCTGCACGAATTTATCACGACAGTGCAAAAGGTAGCGCAAACGTATCAACCTTCTTGCACTGGCAGACGCGATTGCATTACCTGATGCGCTTGTGGATGCGTGTGTTTTGTCTTCAATGTGCAGCACGATCCACCCGTTGTGGCCAGAAAGCCCGCCGACGTGGCCAAGTCGCCGAAGCTCATGCGGATGCGGAGGCGCGACATTCACAGCACGATCTACGCGTGCCAGGAAGTGGACACCATCACGAGCACACTGCACCACGCACCGATGCTGCTGCAGACAGGGAACATCGTGCTCCTCGTACCGAAAAGTAGAGACGCGGGCAAAGACGACGACCCGTTCGTGTACGTGGGTGGACTGATCCCGCTCAAGGAGATCGCGCGTATCACGCCGCAGCGCGGCAAGTCCATTACGCTATTCTTCCGCGACCGCAAGCTCTCGTGTCGGACGTTTCTGACGCGCGACACAGACGCGATCGTCGCGACGATAAAGCAGATGATCGCGGCAACGGGCGTGAAGCGCGGACGTGACGGCGGCAGTCGAGACGACCCGGGCAACCCGCTCTCGCAGCTGCTGTCGCTCCTGTCCCCAGAACACTCGGACAAAGCCAAAGAGGTGAGTTGTATGTGCATATTCCGTGTACGTGATGGTAATTGACCTTCGTTCTTTGTCCATTTTGTTGAGTAGATGTCGTCAAAGTTCATGGGGAAGTTGGGCAAAGTCGCGAGCTCGGTGAGTCGGCTCTTCCGCGGCGACGAGAGCGAGGACGATGCGCGGCAGCGGGACCACGACATGCTCACGTCAGCGCTGAACGAGACGAACGCGCTGAAGGAAGCGTTTTACCGAACACCGTCCAAAGACCGCGTACGTGGATCTTGTATTTATTGCAGATAGTTGTTTATTTTTTCATACTCGTATTCACCAATTTTTGCGCATATTGCGCCAATGTTGTGCGTTCTGCGTAGATGACGGAGATCACGCGGCGGTACCAAAGCATCGCGGAAGAGTTTGCGCTGCGAAATAACTCGGAAGGGTACGTCGAGCGCGCGATCGAGGAGCTGCAGCATTTCATTGAGCACCCAACGTCGCGCCGCATTTTATCCGAAGCCAGCGCGTGCGAACAGTTCAACAGAGGCATTCGGGTCGGCCCGGCATAAGTGGAACAAATGGAAATTGGCAACAGACACATGCACGCAACAGCCAGAAAAACAAAAAAAGAAAGGCAGAAAGCAAAAGAAAAACAATGAAGTGGATCGAAAACGCTGTGTCACGCTGGTTTCACTCTTCTTGAATACCTGGGATCGTCGACAGGTACTTCATCATCTGCTTGATGATCTTTTTGTCCATTTTCTTCTTGTTTGCATGCAGTTGCTGCAGTCTCGAGTACGCTGCGACGACCTGTTTGCGCAGCACTTGCTCACCTTTCAGCTTTCGGCAGAGTTTGTTCGCGTTCCAGAGATCCTGCTGCGCATTCTTCAGATCGTGCAGCGCCATGTGCGCGATGCCTCGGTGGTAGAGCGCCGCAGCGTGGTACTGCTTCTTGATAGTCAAGACATGCGTGAACGATTCGACTGCACGTTCGTAATCCTGCAATCGCGAGAACGCTTTCCCCATGTTCATGGAGCAGTCGACCTCAAGGCTCTCAAACGTGTCAAGAGTGGTTGTGTTCATACGCAGTCTCACGCGGCTCGGATCCACGACGTCCTCCGCGTCGTCGTCGTCGTAGATCACTTCAACGTGGCCATCTTCCACGTCAGAGACCATCGCGGGTCTCCATTCTCGCCGAGACAGCGTCTGGACGAGAACGGATGCGCCGGCGCTGCATTTCTTGAGCACCTGGTCCTTTGTCAGCGTCGCCAGGTCCTGATCTTTCTGAAGCCGTGCCATGCGCAAAATCGAGACCGCACGTCTGTAAAACGTGCGTGCCGTCGAGAAATTGCCTCGTTTGAAGAACCAGTTGCCGCGTTCCTTGCACTCACTTGCCAACGCAAATGCAGAGCTCTGGCCAGAGTCATCACTGACATGGCGAAAGTCGGGATCCGCTGGGAAACCCACGAGACTCCCGTGCGAGCGCTCGAAGGCGTCGATCTCAGGGCAAAGCTGCTGGAATTGCTGTTCGCAGAGTGACAACACATATGGATCGTGCGCTGTGCGAAGCACGTTGTTCTTCTGCAGCTGGATCAGAGTCTGCGCTTTCTCGAGTGCACCACGCAAGTCCATGACGTGTATCAGCAATCCATGCAGAGTTGCATTCTCAACCAGCATCTGCAAGAGGCGAACGGCTTCCTCAAACACGAGCGACACGCGGCTCAGCATGAGCTGAACGACGAGTTCACACACAAACTGCTCGCTGCTGTAGTCTACAACAGCCAGGTCTGGGGAGCCATCGGATGAGGCCACAGAGCTGTCGTAGCACACGAAAGTCGCCATGTGGGTGAACACTTTGGCGCACCCCAGCATGAGGTCGTCACTGAGACGAGTCTGTTCACATTCATCGCTATCTTCCATGTCGATAAGAGCACCAGCGCTGCTGTCACCGAGCGCCGCAGCTGATGAATTGCTGTTGTCGATGGCGACCTGCAGCATTGAGCGCACCATCCCCGAGCGGACCAGGGCTTTGACGTCGTCCTTGGTCTCGACGAGCTTCAGCAGCACCTCCACCAGCTGCTGGCGGATCGCAAAGCCATCCAGCGTCACGTACATCTGCTTGACCAGCGCTAGGTACGAGAACTCGCCGTCATCGTCATCGTCTGTAGGCGGCATTCTGACAGCCAGGAGGTTCACTTGATCCGCGTGACTCGACAGTGCGAGCACGATCACAAACTCTGCGATCGCCACCAAGATCTCCTTGGACACAAAGCGCTCGTGATTTGATAGTTCCAACGCGCACCGCAGTGCCTCGTATGGCAGACACTGCGTTGCAGCGTCATGGCGCCAGCACTCGACGAAGATCGTGAGCGCCTGCCAACGAGCCAACTGGAGCTTCTTCTTCTTGTTCATAGGCAGCGCCAGCAAGTGCGCCACAATCTGCGCATCCATCCACACAATATTGCGTCAGTTCTGAGCTGCCAGGGAGCACAAACCCATGCTTATTGCGTGCAGCACTCACTCACCTGTTCTTCTTGCAGCAGCTCGCTGGTGCTTGAGTCCTGACATCGCGCCGCCAGTTCCCGCAGACTCGCGAGCCACAGCGCGTCCTCTGGCGCTTCGCTCCCTGTGCGCTTGACCGCCGTCAGCAGCTGCTGCGTGTCGTGGGCCTGCACGGCGTGATCGAGCGCTGGAGAGAGCGCCGCCGCGCCACTGCGTTCTTCATCTGCCATTTCGGATCCGCCTCTGAAATGTGAGCTCTGTGACTTTAAAGTGAATGGGGGCGCTTTGTGCAATCTGCAGTATTGGACGGTAACTTTCCACAACAATGTGGGTATGTTCCTTCAACAATAGACAACTTTTGGTGTGATTTTTGATTATGTGCGCGGGTTTGAACAGACAGATCACAAAATGCATCCCTAGACGACTCGAATTCATTCCACGGCGGTGGCATCGCGCCACTGCGCCACGTGCTGCTCAAAAGAACGAGTGATCGGAGCCAAACGGCCGATGCGAGTCGCCGCCGCGACTGCCGCGTCCTGGCGGTTGGTGGCCAAAGCCCAAGTTCATGTCATCATCTCGCGGCATGCGCAAATGGTCTGGATTCAAGTCTCCAAACGGCGCGCTGGGACCAGGGTATTGTGGACGCGGGCGACCATATCCGGGCAGTCCCATCGGGTCGATTGGTGGGCCGTACGGGTCAAAGCGAGATCCAGGAACGGGTCCGCGCGTTGGATCATGTCGTCGCCCAAAGAGCGCATGGTCAGGGCCAACGAGCATGCCTGGGTCGCCACCGCCAATAAACGGAGGGAACACATCGCCCGGACCAACTGGGGGAATGCGAAGAGGCGACGCCGAAGGGTACTCGCGATCGTCGCCTCCGCTGGTGGGGATACCTGGTGACGGACGGACTGAACTGCCGGCTCCACCGACTGGTTTCGGCTCCTCTTTCTTCTCTGGCACAATATTCGCAACAAATGGTGTATATCGGAGACGCAGCGCATCCATGTTCTGTAGCAAGCTTGCTGCCGGCATGGGCGCTGAAGGCGACGTGGTCGTGCTTGTCGTATTAGCGTGGCTATCGACACTATTTCACCAAAAACAGTGCTGTTAGCATACGAGCCCAGAACGGGAGCATATATATATATATATAAAAAATGGTGGACTCTACCTCAGCTCAATGGAGTGCGTGTGTTCTTTGTCGTCCGAGATGTACACTTCAAATTTATTGCCAACAATCAGTCCCTGGATCAGATCACCACCATGTCAGAAAGCCACAACGTTAAACACGCAATTACAAAAGACTAGTATTCTATAAGCGCTTCTCCGTACCTGGAGTTCAAATTTGACAGAGAGGTCATTTGCGTGACGATACGTCGCAGTGAAGAGCCCATTGCCGCTGGTGGCGTCCCACGCGGCTGGCAATGCGAACTCTTTCTGCGCGCTGGTGCCGCCCTCCAATTGAAACCCTTCGTCGCATCATCCACACCAATTCAAGCGCACGATTCGCACCAGTACATCTTGGAAAAGAAAAATACGCGTTTACACAAAGAGCTACTCACCAGCTTCCAAATTCAACCCATGCACGGCGAGGAAGAGCGCGTCGCGCGCGTGTTTCACAGTGACGCTCTTGGCGCGCAATGCGATCACGACCGGATCATCTCGATCCGCGCCTCGCTGCGCACTCTGTGAGCCAGCGCTCCGGTCGCCTCCTGATGCTACGTCGCAGGGTTGGGCATCAAATGCATCCAGAGCCTGCAGCATGTGCGCCTGCGCTCCAAAAGAAACAAAAAAAACGCGATCCAGCAGCCCCCACAGTTCAGCACACAGACGAACCCGCGTGCGTACGCATAACCGCAGACACGAACCTTGAGCTGCGCGTCCTGGATGCGCTCGATCGCGTCGCGGAGCTGCGCTTTTTCGCGCTGGAGCTGCTCGTCCCCGGCCATCGGCGTCCGTTCTGCTTGTGTTGTTGGCCTTTTCGATGCATCCGTTGAATTGAAGAAGCAACTACTAATAATTACACATCTACTCAGGAAAAGATACGAATTGTTTCAATAAATAGGCAGCATTTGTACTCTTGCAAATACGCCAACTTTCGTGTGTATTTTGTGTAATAAAATGGTAAATGTGTCTTTCTTCTGATATGTGGTTTGTGTCAAAACTGGGTACCACCGAATACCATCATGCTTGCTGCCTACAGCGTCATCTTGCCGGTCGCGAAGTCCAGCGCCGGCCACCACGTTGGCTCGTACGGGACCGCGTAGAAGTCGCCCTCGAGCGTCGTGAACTGCATCTGCGGGGTCACTTGATTGCCTTCTTCCTCTTTTGGAAGCAGGTGCTCGAGGCGCATCATCGCGATCGCCGTCGGCAGCTCTGCACACAGCAACAGCACATGAGACAGCGTCAGAAAAAAAGTAAAAGAAAAGAAGAATGCAGACACTGTCAGCGTCAGCCCGCACTCTCTTACCACTGCCGACATTCACGATGGTGCCCACGGCTTTCGTCGAACCGGTCTTTACGATCTTTCTGCCTTGCTCTGGCGACACAGCGCCCTTGCGCGATGCGCTATTCGCCAGATACTCGCGCAACGATGCGTGCGATGGTGAATCGATGCGTTGGAACGAGAGCTCGCTGAGCGCGGCGATCACGTCTTGTTGGTCCGATGGGATGAGCGCAAGAGGCACGATGCGCTTGCGCACGTTGCCCTTGAACTGTGTGCGAGCTGTGAGCTCTTGGCCGACGTAGCAGCCTTTGCGGAACGACACGCCGTGAAGAAGCTCGAGGTTTGATTCCAACGGGATGCCGTCACTCAGTTCCTTGCTGTTTGCACAATAGAAGACTCGGTCAGTGGTAGCCCAAATACTAGTGGTGTGTGTTGCATCAGAATGAACGCACCCTTCTGCTGCTCCGAGGAAGATTCTGCGGTCGTTGTAAGCAGCCAAGTCCAGCGTTTCGTAATTGTCCGGCACGTTCACTGCCAAACAAGTCATTTCCACGCACTTAGAATCAGGACCAAACGTGGAAAGCCTGCAGTTTTCACGCGAGCAGCGCACGTACGTGTTTCACTTGAAGGCAGAATGGCGCGCACACCAAATTCTTTGCCTCGTGGATCCGCGAACGCGACGCCATCCTTCGCGTCCTGCAACGTGCTGTTGATCTGCAGCAAGGCCTCCAATTCATTCTTGGGCACGCTGTAGTCGCAGGCACCGCCAGCAGAAAAGAGCGCAGGAAGCGTCGCATACGTCGACAGCGCGTCGCTCTTGTCTTCGAGCTTCACCTTCATGCGCAGCTTGTATCGCTTCCAGTGCTTCATCAGGTCTTCCGACACGCTCTCGTCATAATCCAACAGGAACGTATCCTCCTACGCACCGAATGTGCGCACCAACCCGACCGTATCAGCGTTGTTAAACTAAACGAAGTGCGCATTTTCTCTATTAAAGCATTGCTTACCTGGGTCTGCACGACGCTGCAGTCGCCGAGCAATCGGCCTTTCGTGGTCAGGAAGCCGCCGTAGAGCGCGTCGCCCGGTTTCGCGACGCTCTTCATGTCGTTCGTGAGGATCGCCTGGATGAAGCGCGACGCGTCGACGCCCTGCAGCTGCAGCAGGCGGCGGTTCGCGAGCCTCACGACGCCGTGCGTCCGCAGCAGCGCGCTCATTATTGCGTCAGGCGTTTAACAAAATGCACGCAGCGCTCCAACTTGATCGAGAATGCTTGCGCGTGCGCATGAGCGAGTGGTCGTAAAGTACGCAGTTTATGAGCTCTGCATTAAGTACGCTCTACGCAATCTTCTTGTTAGCACTGCGGGAATCCGTTAAAGTTCGATAAATCACAAAGTTCGAAGGGCTTCAATTTAGATTCAATACTGTAATCTAATGGTTTCGTTAAAGTGCGGTTCAGCCGCTAAGTTCGATGATAGGGTCCTCTAATCGGAGAAAGAACCTTGCCGCCCATGTTCCCTTTCCACTGGAAGAGGGGGCCAAGACGCTTATAAGCGCGCCAAGGAGACCAAGGGATACAGCGCCAAGATGACGGAGCGGGGCATGGGCATCAAGGCGGACGCGACCAAGACGGTCTGGGAGGCCGAGGACTTCCCGCAGCTCTGCGAGACGTGTCTGGGCGACAACCCGTACGTGCGCATGATGAAGGAGAACTTCGGCAGCGCGTGCAAGATCTGCACGCGGCCGTTCACAGTCTTCCGCTGGAAACCTGGCAAACGCGCGCGGTACAAGAAGACCGAGATCTGCCAGACGTGCGCGCGCATGAAGAACGTGTGCCAGACGTGCGTGCTCGACCTGCAGTACAACCTGCCCGTGCAGGTGCGCGACTCATTTCTCGCCAAGGCAGAGGGCGGCGACGAGCGCGTGATGGTGCCTGAGAGCGAAGCGAACCGCGAATGGTTTGCGCAGCAGCACAACCGCATGCTTGAACAGGAAGGCGCAGTGTCGGCGTATGGCAAGGTCTCGGGGCAGAACAACGCGCTGCTGCAATTGGCGCGCAAGGAGCCGTACTACAAGCGTAACCGCGCGCACCTGTGCTCGTTCTACGCGCGAGGCGAGTGCAACCGCGGTGAAGCATGCCCGTACCTGCACGAGATGCCGCGCAGCAAGGACGATCCGCTGGCGAAGCAGAACATCAAGGACCGCTTTTTCGGCAAGAACGATCCGGTCGCGATGAAGATCTTGGGCGGCCAGAAGAACCGCGACAACAAAAAGCACGGCAAGGGCGGGAACCGACCATCGCCGCCGCCTCCTCCCGCGTCAGCATCTTCGGGAGAATCGAAACCGAAGCCGCCACCACTGCCGCCAGGAGCAAAGCCACCACTTCCACCTGGACCGCCGCCATCGACCAGGAAGCAAGGTGAAGAAACAGATGCATAGGAGATATAGCCACGTTGGACAACTGCTCTTCGATCCCAAAAACGACCCCACTCTCGTGCGTTAGCCAGGAAACGAAGGCACTCCGAGGTGCCTTTGTGCACGCAAAAAAAAACATATATAAACGTTGATACGCTGTTTGTGTTGCTACACTTTTGCCATCATCATCATCACGTGAACTTCATGCCAAAGAGTCGAAGCGCCTTGCTGCAAGCCGCATCCTGCGCTGCGGAGATCGTGCGGCCCGTTGCGCGCGCGACAAGGAAATTGTTGATGTAGAGACCGACGCTGTGGCTCTGATCGTTCGCTTTCGCCGACGGCACGGTGGGTTTGATGGTCTTGAACTTGCAGTCGATCAGTCGACCTGATGTCATCCCCCATTGGGTAATGTGATGAGAAAACACCTTCTTTGGGTTCATCCACTCGCGCCGCCTGATAGCCTACAACACGCATAGCATTAGAATTTACAGCGTACAAGACACAACATAGGAACTCAGCTGCACGTACCTCTTTCACCACTGGGAACACCGATTTCTCCAGGATCGCGTTCACTTTGCCCAAATCGCCAACATTTTCGAGGAACACAGCGCCAAGCGATGCTTCGAAAACGTCGGCAAGTACGTCTTCCACGTACAGATCTCCGTTGGACTTGACCAAGTTGCCCAAGCGGATGAACTCTTCATATCCAGCATCTCGAGCCACCACAGCCAAACGAGTGTTCTTTACCAAAGACGAGCGCACTTGCGTGAGCAAATGCTCTTGATAGTACGGGAAGGCGTCGACGAGGAAGGCCGACGAGAGCAATTGCAAGACGGCATCGCCGAGGAATTCAATACGCTCGTAGCTTGCGTCCGAACAAATGAACTCGTCTTCGTCAATTTGCGGGGATTTGAAGGAAGCGTGGGTCATGGCCTGCAACCACAGGTGCGTGTTCTTGATCTCCACCTTTGTTGTCGTCGTGAATCGACGGTGGAGAACCCGCGTTTCCATGTACTTGCTCCACTTCTGAATCGCCTTTCGGTCAATCTCAACATACTCGGCAGCCTTTTCTACAACTTCGTCAGTCGAGAGGAAAAACAACTCTCGCAGTTCGTC
Organism: Globisporangium solare; assembly: GCA_023335675.1. NCBI lineage: Eukaryota > Oomycota > Peronosporomycetes > Pythiales > Pythiaceae > Globisporangium > Globisporangium solare. The sequence continues at coordinate 9,140 of JAADVP010000297.1, read as the reverse complement.
GTCATAACGCGAAATCAATTTCCCAAGAAGGGCACGGCACGGCACAATTCCCTATCAGCACACAACATTCGCAAGCACTGCTTCAGACAAGAACTGAGGTTCACACTTTTGAGGCAACGCGAACTGGCATACCTGGTCTTTGTACAGCGCGCCGAGCAATGCTTCAAAGCAATCCGCGACAATCTTCGTCATCGTGTCAGGCTTTAGATTCGCAGGATCAAACGCGCTCAGTAAGAGCGATTCAAAGTTCGCAGTACGAGCCATTTTCCCCAAATTATCGTTGTTCACAATGTCCACGCGTGCCTGATGCAGGAATCCTTCGTTTGCGTTTGGCAGCTTCAGAAAAGTCGAGGAAGCGACCAAGAAACTCAACACTGCATCGCCCAAAAACTCAAGCCGTTCGTACGGACACAGATACTTCGAATGGAACTCCTCCTTGAATTCGCCGCTGAGATGCTTGTCCGCAATCTTCTTCATCTCTTTATCCATCTCCGGGTTGTCATTGCGCTCGTACAGCATACTGCGCGTGCGCTTCAAAGACTCGGTGTTCTCAAATACATGCCCAAGATGCACACGTGAGAAGGTTGCTTCCCACGTGTTCACATTCTGCATCCCAACGTCCACATAAGACCCGTGCGTGAACGCTTGGCGCAGCAGCGACTTGTCGTTAAACTTGAAACCCATATTCTCTTCAAAACTTGACAAAAGATTGAAATGGCGGATGTGTTTCAATACCATCGGCATTGCACACCCCACTTCAAAGATATCCGAGCGAAGGCCGGTGAGGTGACATTCGTGGAGCTTCAATTCGGTCGTCAACGGGTCCACTTTCGGAGACAATTGAAGAAATGCACCGAGCTCCTGCCACTTGCGAATTTTCTTTTTCGATTTCGCGCCGTCGTAATTCCACGCGCCTTCATTGGAATGCTTGATTGCAAGCACTTCTTTTCCGTCCTTCGAAATGACTCCTGCCGGCGTCGTACCAGAGCTTCGTTGGCTATCAGGCACACTCGCATCGGCAGCTTCGTCGTTCTTGTAGACCAGGCCGTCGACGCGGAACGCACCAGGAGTGCCGTTGATCCGCGTAGAAATGACGATATCCACCAGTTGGTGCGAGTCAAACTGCGTGAGAAACTCGATTGCAGTGAACTTTGCGCTCGCTTCGAGGTGCTGCAGAATGTTCTTCACCGACAGCAAATTGCCAATGGCGAACCCAATGCGGTGCGGCGCGAGCAGGTCCTGCTTGTTCAGCAACGGTTGCTGGTTCACACCAATGAAGCGCGGGATGATGTGGTAGTCAGAGCAAATGTCCGACAGATCCCCAGTCGCTTTCGATGGATCAGGAAAGATCTTCATAAATAGATGCATCGGCTGGATTCGAAGCAGCTGCGCAAACAAGTATCGCTGAAGTAGAAACATCGAGTGGCAGAACTCTTTGCTGCTCCCAGATGCGCCGCTGGAATCGCCAGCAGGGTCAGCATGGGCATCGCCATTCGAATGGCCGCTGTGCACACGCAGCGAGCGCGGGAGATCCTCCAACACGAATCGGATCTTGCACATCACGCCGCCGCGAGTGTACTCAAACTATCCAAAAAGCGCAAGCATGAAAGTCAATATCAGTATCGTTAGATAGAGCCATATGGATGCAATTGAGATGCGGTAGTCGTTACCTGGGAAACTGAAGGCGGGTCGCCGTGACAAAGCAGGTAGAAGCCGTCGAAGATGTACACATCGTTGCCCAGACTAATCGTCGTCTTGGCTCGACAGCGCGGATTCACTATCGCCAAGATCAACCAGAAAAAAATGTGCATTAGCCATCTTCCATTCCGTATACATGGATGTGTCTTAGAGGATACTGCGCGCGCGAGAAAACACACACACGTACTTTCCGCTTCCCATTGCAGCCGAAAGCATTTCTTCGCATTGCAGTGTTCAGAGACGCGGATAAAGTCGTCGCCCGACGGGCACGCTGCTGCCGGCGCAGGGGGCACAGGCGCGGCAGCAGCGCGCGGAGATGGGTCCGCGGCGTCATTGGACGGGAAAGGAGACACCACAAACGGATTGTCGGGCTTGCGCTCTCTCGTAGCAGCGGCCTGGTCGCGCTGCGGCTGCATGGCCTCCTTGGTCTCGTCTGCCGCCGCTGTTTCTTGCGTCACAGCGTCGCTACTGCCACCATTGCGGGCTGCGTCATCGCTCTCTCCGCCCATGCCAGCTGTTGGTGGGAGCATCGTCGCGTGCATGTGCGCGAACTCGTCATCGTCGCCGTCGAGAACCATCGTTTCGGCAGTTTTTGTTTTTTTTGCAATTGATGTGTTGCCCTCAACTGGAAATACGACTTCCCATTGGCTGGAAAAGGGAAGGTTCATGCTACCAGCCAATCAGAACGCTTGAAATGCGGTCCAAAATGCGGAATCCACCGTTGAAATCAACGGTGGATTCTGCAATTCACGGCGTTGAAAGGATGAGGAAATCGGCCACGAGACTCGAGAAGAACGCGCGCAGCAGATGCATGACGCTGACGCTCAACGGCATGTCAGAACAGAATTGTACCCAACGCGCAGATGAGCGGCGCGAAAAGTATTACGCACGCCTGACGAGTGGCTGGCGTCGAAATTCCACACGATGCGCTGTTTTCCAAGCCGTGCTTTGAGAAGAATGCTATTTGCTGCAGACTTCAACCTATTCCACAATCCCTCGCAGGCGATGCATACTTGCGATTGCTGCAGGCAGCCTGATTCACTTTGCGACCCGAGCAACACGGAGACACACAGAAACCAAGGCATTGCCCACGCCTTCGAATGAGAAAACGAATTTTTCGTGGTGTCGACGGAAGGTGCGTGTGATTGCCTGCACGCTTGCGGAGGCGGATGGCGGGAAGTGAACCGTGCGATTTCTCGGGATAAACAGCTCGACGATTGAGTGGCAAACGATTGCTTTTTATTGCGCACTGCATACATGTTAGTTTTTTTTTCTCTCCCTCTCTCCCATTTTTCTTCTGGTCTATTGGCGTTGCCCTCCACGCAACAGCGTCGCGTTCCCTTGATCTTCGATCGTGTCGGTCGGTCGCTCGCTGCTGCTGGCCGCGCGTCGTTTATACAAAATATTTGCCCTTCTTGAAGCACGTCATGCACAAACGGTGGCGCAACTTCTTGTCGCCGCACAATGGGCAGTCCTGGAAGTGTACAATGTTTTTCAGACGCTTCTGCAGCGCGTTGTTGCGGATCTTCTTCACACGCGGCGTCACCTACGCAAACCGCGATAATGGCAATAGCAACAACAATACGGGGAGTCAGCCTTCCGTCTTCACGTTGTGTCGATCATATACGCAAACGGAGAGCGACAAGCACAGTAACTCAACAGCGCATGCGCTTGTTGCATGATTGGGTCTGCACAGACGCAGCTTCCTCGACGCCTTAACGCTTTCTACACAAGCAAAATAAACGGTCTCGCACCTTGGACTTTGGCGCCGCGAGCCAGAGCGCTTCGTTGATCGGGTTGGACGCCGAGGCCGGGGTGGCGGCCGCGCCGTTGAGCACGACGGGCGCCAGGAGCGACGTCGCGAGCGCGGTCTCGAGGAACAGGTACGAACGTGCGCTCTGGATCATTCGCTGCATCATCATCGCCATCTTGTCCGCCACTTGGTTGATAATTGCGGGCCGCCGCGCTGCCACTAGATCAAAAACGCGTCGGCGCGTGTGGCCCACATAAAACCTTTTTTCTGTTGGTGAGGTTATTTTCTAATGTAGTAGACCATCACTCTGATGCCATTGACGCACATGGCGATTTGCTCAAAGGCGCCATGGACGCTTCGACGCAGCAGCACGAGGTGCTGGAGCGCATCACGCACCGATTGCAGCAGGATATGCGCGCGTGGGAGGCCGACCAGCAGCGCGAGGACCACGATCGTGCGCATACCAATGTGTCTGCAGAGAAGCAGAAGCTGCCGTTTGTGACGCTCACGTATGCGCAGAGCATCGATGGATCGATTGCAGCCGTGCGCGGCGCGCCGACGCTGCTCAGTGGCGCGCTGTCGATGAAGATGACGCACGCGCTTCGAACCATGCACGACGCTATCTTGGTCGGTGTGGGGACCATTATCGCAGACAACCCGTCGCTGAATACACGCTTCGCTGAAGGTTCGTTCGTTTTAGTGTGTTGATTGCCAAAGGGAGTGCAAGCAAGCGAACCCTCGAACAGCATTGCTCACGATGTGTGCTGGGTCTTTAATTGCCGCATCTACTGCCACCTCAGGACGAAACCCACAGCCTGTGATCGTAGATACACAGCTGCGATGTCCGGTCTCAATTAAGCTCTTTGCCTCCACGGCATGTGAAAAGCCCATCATCCTCTGCGCAGAAAGCGCATGTGACACCGGTACGCATTGTGAAGATCTTCTTTCTAGTCGACTGACTGCATGAGATCTGCGCAAAGTCCAATCTCTCGCTATTTGTTCGTACCGTTGCAGGGCTGCTGGAGCGAAAACAAGCGCTCGAGGCTGCTGGCGCGCGAGTCATCGAATGCCGAACCATCCGAAACGCCAGTGATTTCACCCGCGTCGACATTCGACATGGCCTCGGTATGTGTGTACTCGACGCCAGTATGCTACGCTGGATCAGCGATTGCAACGCGCTGATGTTGCTCTTCTTATATCTTTCTCTCTATCGTCAGAGCTCCTCCGCGCTGCAGCCGGGCTCCGCAGTGTGATGGTCGAAGGCGGCGCTGCGATCCTCACGGCGTGCCTTCGCGAGAGCGTGCGCAGCCACTTGGTCGACACAGTCGTCGTCACCATCGCACCCACCTTTGTACGTCTGCGTGGATTTCTTCGAAAACGTCAGGCCGTGTCGCATAGCGATCCCAAATGGCTCACATGCGCATGTGTGTCTTCGTGACTCTCTCTCTCTCTCTCTGAAAGATCGGCGGGTTGCGAGCCGTCGACGCCTTGGCTGGGCACCAAGCAGCAGCGGCACCCACTACGACTGCGCCGGCACGCTTCCCTCGCCTGCGGCAGCCACAATACCACCCGCTCGAGCAAGATCTTGTCATCATCGGGCGGCTCTAGAACTCTACAAATTGGCACCCACCATTTTGGCCACGTGTGCGACTTTCTCTCTCAACAAAACTAAAGTTAACTGCACGTGTTTTTGCTACTCGTATTATTTTATAAGATACTTTTTTATATAGGTTTGGTCACAGCAGAACAACGTTGTATGAAATCTATTCTTTCATACAGGCTACGACATTCAAAGGTATTTCGTGCGCGACAATTCAAAAAAGAATTGATCGATCGGCCCGTTATTTTCGCAGAAAGTGGTGCAGTGAGAACGTAGCAGTTGATGGGCGCCTCATGCTCGCCTGCAGTCAACCCATCGCCGTCGCCGCCGATGGACGCGCTCGAAGCTCCATTTACCAAAAATGGCCACCGCCGCGACCTCCTCCGCCGCCGCTGTCTCCACGCCCGCCGCCGCTGTCTCGACGCCCTCGCCGCTCGGCGAGCGCCGCCAGCGGCTGTCGGTGTCGCACGCAAACGCGCTCGAGAACTTCAGCTTTTTGCAACAGGCGCATTTCAAGAACCACCGCATCGTCGTGTTCCTCGACTACGACGGCACGCTGACGCCGATCGTGAGCGACCCCGCGAGCGCGCTGCTGCCGTCGCAGACGCGCGTGACGCTCGAGAAGGTGCGCGGCGCGTTCACGACGGGCGTGATCAGCGGGCGCTCGCTCGACAAGATCCAGAAGTTTGTCGGCATCCCCGAGCTGTATTACGCCGGCAGCCACGGATTTGACATTGCGGGGCCGAACGGCACGACGATCAAGAACCAGGTCGCGTCGGAGTTTGTGAGCGACCTGCGCGAGCTGCACGACGCCCTCGCGGAGCGCATCGCAGACATCTCGAAGGCGCAAGTCGAAGACAACGTGTTTTCGGTCTCGATGCACTACAGGTACGCTTTTATTGTTGGTTGCTGCTATCATTGGCGTTTGCCGCATATTGTTTCCTGACGAACTACGTATGGCTTTCCGCGGCGATTGTATTTAGAAACGTTGACCCCGCGTACCACGACAAGATTACCAAGATCGCGGAAGCCGTCGGCAGCCAGCACCCCAACATTCGGTGAGCAGCCAGACCGCGTGGCAGCACACCACACAGTGGCATTGCATGTGGATGTAATTGACATTATTTGCTTTTATTGATGTGCAGGTGCAACCGCGGCAAGATGGTGTTTGAGTTCAAGCCCAAGATCGACTGGAACAAGGGCAAAGCGCTCGTGTGGCTGCTGCAAGCGCTCGGGCTGGACCAGCACGAAGAGGTATTTACGATCTACATTGGCGACGACACCACGGACGAGGACGCGTTCGACGTGTTCCGCACGTCGGACAAACGAAAGGGTGCGTTGTGGCGTAATGCATGCATTATGTTGCTCTCGTGTGCTGCGACTCACATAAATATTGTGGGATTTTCCTTGCAGGCATGGGCATCATCGTGACCGAACACAGCACGTCGACGGGGGCGTACTTTACGCTGCACGACACGAACGAAGTGCGCCAGTTTCTCGAGAAGCTCGTCGAGCACGGGAGCGACAACGCGGAGAAGTCCAGCAACGCATAGCAATTTTGCCGTTTTTTAACTTCGATATATACGCACGCTCGAGAGATGGAAATGTACGTCCACGGTCGAGAGAGAGAGAACGACAGAGATGCAGGTTTACATAACTAATCGCAATTGCATTTTTTTATGGTTTGTTACGCACAAACTTTAGAACTCGCACTGCGAAGGACGCAACTGGCCCCGTGGACGCAGAGTCCCACCGCTGTCGCTCTCGATCGACTCGGACCGCGATTGGAGGAGGAAGATCGAACGCTTCACTTCGTCAATGCAGCCAAATGCCTGTGAGCAGGACACACGCAGTGACGTCCTCGTCAGCATGCGTTGAAGCAGCAGACAAACCCTTGAAAGTTGAGAAAGTGTTACTTTTTTTGCGATCCATCATAGTTCTTAAACTGCGAACAATGACGGCACATAAGTCGCATTCGCACAAGTTCCGCCGTGTTACGATTATGAAATGCAGTGTGTCAATGCGCAGCAAACGTCAATAGGCAAAAACGACCAGCAATCAGCAACGAAATCTGGCGCCAGGACGCTGTCGCCTTCGCTCAAGCGTGCTTTTTCAACGTGCTCACGTCGCTACGCGCGCGCTTCGGATCCTGCTGCCACCAGGAAAAGAACAGCGCATTTGCGGCTTTTTCTACAATTTGTTGTGCAACAACAACCAACGGGCATAATGATGAGGAGAGCCAAGTCGAGTCTCAAACAAGCACAAAATGCAGACACGTACGTTGGTTGCAGACCCACACGGCGGCCGAATAGGCCGCTTCGGCTTCATCAATTTTTTTGTCCGCATCATGTTCGTCGTCGGCCGCCTGGTGGATCCGCTTGTATCGTTCCCAATATTCCGGATTCCTCTCATCGCCTGATCTTCTCGCTTTGGGGAACTCGCTGGTCAGCTCGTCGAGCTTCGACCATGCATCCCAGTATTCTTGCTTGCGCTTGGCTTTAAGCTTTCTGGCGTCCGCGATGCGAGCCACCACAACGCGCACGGCTTCTTCCGCGTCGTACGCCGCACCGTGATTCATTTTCGCTTAAAAAGCTAGCGCTCGAAACTGGAAATGAGGAAAAGCTTCTGCACGTGGGAGGGATTGTTGATTCATATGGACCAGCAAGTGTCTGATCCTATCAGACCGGAGGAGATTGGATGCCAAATAAAATATGAATTGACTCGTTGCTCTTCCGACAAGAGAATGCAGGAGCGACTACTGTTTGTTTCTCAACCTGCAAGAGGGGGGTGACTTCGTAGATCGACGAACTGAGCGTGCACACCCATGGCGTAGACCACGACGCCTTTGCCCAGCACGCAACATCTTCATTTCTGTTTTCGCCAGCTCAAGCCAATGGACGTCCGCCTTGTCGGGAACGAGGATACTGACGTGGCCGGAACGCTCGACGCACTCAGCCGCGCGTATGTTGATGTCATCTTCGGGCATCAAAAAGAAAAAGCTGAGCTCGTCGTATGGTTCTCAAACAATCAAGATTCCAGCATACGCTATGCCGACGCGCGTGAGACTGTCCGAAAATGCCAAGAAGCAAAAGAGAAGGTGATCGCGGCGGCTGCAGTGCTGGCGCATCGCGAGCGGGTAGACCGTTTAAACTCGATTCCTGTGATCGGACGAGTTCTCGGTGAGTGGACGAGTATTTTATGCACAACCTTGAACAATTGCTAATTCAATATTTTCAATGTTTTTGCAGGCTGCGCCGTTGACAAGATGGTCGCCTTCAAGTAAGAATGGGTTGGACGGGGACAGCAAGTCCACAACCAACCCATGCTTACTTGAAGGTGGCCATCTTGTCGACGGCGCAGCCTGCAAAAACATTGAAAATATTGAATATATTAGATTAGCAATTGTACGCCGCCTACGTTTACGTGCCGCATATATCTTCGCGCAGAAATCAAGCGACGTTCAAGCACATCGCACTTGTCGCGGCGTGCATCGCGCTTGCGATGATCATCAAGCATGTTGTCGCATTCATCGTCGAGGTTCTCGCCAACGAACCCGAACCTGAAGAGTGAAGGCATGCACGCCGGCCGCGCGAAAGGCTTTACGTTTACCACACTTGCTCTTGTAAGAAGAAACAAGAGCGAGTGCGGCATGCAGTGCTCGAAGAGTGAAGGCACAGTGCGTGGGCTTTAAATGCGCGTCAGCATGTACGTCGCTTGCAGACCTCATCAAGCTGCAGGTGCTGACTTTTCTTTTTGGCAACTCAAAAAGCAACCCTCTCAAATGTGGCTTCCTACTGTTTTACGTTATTCGTCAACCACTGTTTGTATCGCTCAAGTTCCTAACCGAATATTGAATCGGGTACAATGCGCGCCAAAAGTAACCGAACAAAATGTTTTTACGCGTAACTTTCTAAACAATGATGCTATAAACGAGCAAATTAGAAGGATAAAATCTACGAATTACGACGACTCGATCCATACAATTTTTATGCTGATCCGAGCTATCAAGCAAGATTTACCATCGGAACTTCGAAAAATTAGCAATTCAGGGGTGACAAAAGTAGCCGAACACTAGTATTTTCAAGGATT
>JAADVP010000296.1:0-26639 GCA_023335675.1 Globisporangium solare | reverse complement strand
TGGCTATGTACAGTGTTCATGAGTGACACATATTAATGTGTCACCGACTGTACGTAGTGGGTGGGTTTGGAAGAGGTGGTAAAACCCGTGTGGGTGAAAACCCACAATCTCCTGACCCGAGGACCCATGTGATGGGGGAGCCCCATTACAGCATGGATCTCGCGTGGACACGGGATGTAATCGTGCGCGTGCGCGTGAATCGTATGCTCGTGCGAAAATTGCCTCCACCCGATCAGAATGAATGTGCTCGCCGGGTGTCGAAAATCAAATTGAGAGGCTCCGAGGAAACAAAAATCGTACTTAATGTGGAATCATAATTAGTAGAGGTTGAACTGGCGCATCTCCTACCTCCATTCATTCTCTCCGAATTTTTCAATGAAAGAAATTTTTAAGTTTTCGTTCAAAAATACAAGGTTGCTTTTGGCCTCTTAGCGCAACCTTAATGGCCTGTCGTGTTGTCGTATTAACGTTGCAGGAACGAGGGCGCCATTCAGCAGCAAGAGCAATTTTTTTCATGCGTTTCATATTCGTACTATCAGAAATCTTTTGGGTTGGCTACCCCGCGCCATTCCCGCAGCAGCAACACGTTTATTTTTCTCGCTTTCTCTTCAACTCACCGAGAGACGCTTTTCGCACAACACCATCCGCTTCTTCGGAGAGGCAACGAAACGCCGCGCTTGTCTGTGAAGCAACACGCCATCCGCGACATGCAGGAGGTCAACGAAACGCGCAAACTACTGGCGATGATGCACGACAAACTCAATGTTCCACTTCCATAATATGCAAAAGGTGACGAGCGCCGCAAACAATCCCTCGCAAGCTTGCTTGAGCTATGTGGCTAGAAATAACAGCTTGTCGATCCCTTCCTGCGGCATTCCGTCGTCTTTGAGCCGCTTGCGTTCAGGCAAGAGAACCATCTTCACTTGGAGCTGCCAATGAAATTTGAGCGCTCAATGGTCGGTATCTCCGATACGTACGACGGACTCGCGTCCCACACCCTTAGCTTTCTTCGTGCATCGCTCGATTTCTCTGCGTTGTAGCTCCACTTCTTGCTGCTGATACTCGGTAATCTTGCGGTGAATTCCTGCTCGTGCTTTAGCTGTTCTTCCTCGAGCATAACGAACGATCGGTGGAGCGATACCGTATTGTTCTTCTTCTTGCTCGGGGGTGCCGCCGCGGAAAAAGTGGTGTGCTGCGGGGGCGCTTCGGGGCCTGTGCAGCTACCGTCGGCTGGTCGTCGTCACTGCTGTCACCAACGACGTCGCCGCGGTCGTACCCGCCATCTTCACTGCCACATTCACCATCGCTCTCGTCGTCGCTTACTTGCATCCATGGATCTGTGTTGAGCAGAAGTGGCTGTGTACTCGGACGCTCTTGCATGATGGGGTAGAGCTCGTAGTAGTAGGGGCAGCGGCTCAGGATAGCTGCTTTGAGCGACACCTCATCCGTGACTCCTTGGCCTGTATTCGATATCCAGTCGGCCACCGCCTTGTACGACTTCTCAATCGCAGCAATCTTGTCCATCACGTCCTTCGCCGTCCGCACCGCGATAACCCCGCTGTCTTCAATTGCGTGGACCACTTCCATCGCAATTGTCAGCTTGGTCTCGCCCACTTGTCCTTCGCCGCCACGAAATCGGCTGTAATTGTCTCCGCTTGTCATTCAATCGAGAAGACAGCTGAGCGAGCTTATGCTGGGTGTGCATCCGTCGTTGTGCCACATGACGCGCTACTTAACGCCAACGCCGAGCGAATCTCGGAGCTCTTAACGATGGCGTTAAAGCAGCGCTTTCCGCACACTATCGCGTCGAACTCCTCCTCTGCTCCAAATACACCGAGCATGTGGGCAGAGGACGCGCAATGTACAAAGTGCTGGAGGCTCTCGTAGTTGCATTGGAGCATCTCAGCGTCAGCGGCAGCACGCTTTAGCGCCTTTTTGCAAAGCTTCAGTCGACAAGGGTTCTCCATGGCGGCAGGCAACATGGCGTGGCTCGCAGCAGCAGTTGGCGCAGCACAGACATCACCAGCCGCACGACTCATCCGTGATGGACATGGATGGCGTGGTCAGCGGCAGCGGGTGACGGAATTGAGCAGACTTCGCTGAAATGGTTGCTTCCAGCGGCAACTCCATGCTCTTGGTGAGCTGAGAGAAAGGAAATGCAAAAAAAAGATCTTCTTGCTGCCACACCGACCTATGCCGATTTTGGTTCTGCTCGCGGGAAAATTTCTAGCCAATCAGATTGCAGGAAAAAATTCAACTTGCTGCCGCGGAAAATTCTGACTTGCTGCTGCGGGGATTGGCTACCCCTATTGTAATTTACCAAAGTTGACGCGCCATGATCCCCTACCCGCGGCTCTATACCTTCCCGTTAGAGGCAATTAACAAGCTACACAATTGGCTGAAAGACAGCATGGGCAACCAACCATTGGCTAAAAGGGACACCTGTTTACCAGTCGGTCAACTGTCTGTTTTACGCTCTCTCACCCCTCATCCTGCAACAGTAACCATCCACATTTACATCGTTATTTCCTCATAAAGTATACGGCATCACATTTTACGACCCCTTCTTTCCGCGCTATTCACTTAAGCGCATCGCTGCAGTAGCTGCTAATTGCAGTATTAGGGTGCGCATAGTGGGAGAAACGTCCAGCGGAAGGTGCCCTCCTAAATACTGGTCCCTCCCTTTCGCGATCGCACGCTCGTTTCTCTCTGGTTACGGAAGCAGCGGCTCTTTCCGCGTCAAAGCCCGCGCTTCCGCCGCGCATTCTCGCCTCCGTCCCGCGCGTCTCGGTGGCCGCCACTGACCGCACGCAGTACACCGCAGAAGGTTCTTTCCCCGGTAGCCATGAGCGCGAAGGAGGGGCTCTTGCTGAACCCTGAGAAGTGGAGCGCCAAGCAGCTCGAGTCGTGGCTCAAGCGCTTCGAGGACGGCCGCTACAAGAAGCTCGTGCCGCAGCTGCGCCACTTTTCCGGCTACGATGTCGTGCACTTTGCGCCCGCGCGCTGGGCGCAGATCGAGCCGATCGACCTCGCGACGAGTCTGCGCTTCACGCTGCTCGGCATGGTGCAGATCGCGTCGTCGGAGGAGACGGTCTCGATCGTCACGGACTTCGTGCCGCTCGCCGACCGCCGCAGCTCCGGCGCCGGGAAACGGTACGAGGCGCAGAAGGTCAAGCCCGTCAAGTTCCCGCCCATGATCGAGGTGCCGTCGGTGCCCATCATGGTCTTCATCGTGCTGTTTATTGTCGTGGCTGTGCTGTGTCTGACGGTGCTGAAATCCAAGTTGGAGGACATCAACATTAGCTCGCACCAGTTGGTCAAGTACGGCTCGATCCCGCTCGTCAGTATCGGGTTCACGTACATCCACATTTGGCTGGCGCTGTACATGACGTTCTACCCGCTCAACTACGTCGGGTGTCTCCAGATCCCAGGCACCAACACGGGTCTCGGGTGGCAGGGCATTGTGCCGCACAAGGGCGAAAAGATGGCGCGCCAGGCGGTCAAGATCATGACGACCCAGCTGCTGAAGGTCAAGGAAGTGTTTGCGCGCCTGGAGCCCTCGGACGTGGTCAAAGTGCTGGAACCGTTGCTGTTCAACACGATCCACGAAGTCATTGAAGAGATGGCGCTCAAGTACAGCCCGGAGCTCTGGGCCGTGCTCCCCGCCAAGGTGAAGGAGGAGATCGTCGAGAAGGTCAAGGAGGAAGCGCCCGCGCATATTGAGGCGCTCATGGACGAGCTCCGCAACAACATCGAGGACGTGTTTGACATCGAAGACATGGTGGTGACCAACATGTGCCGCGACAAGCAGCTGCTCGTCAACATGTTTGTGACGTGCGGGTACGCAGAGCTGGCGTTCATTCGTAACTCAGGCGCATGGATGGGCGGGATCTTCGGCTTGATGCAGATGGGGCTCTGGTTCGTGTACTCGGACCGCATCGTCGTGTTCCCGGTCGTCGGTCTCGTGGTTGGTACGATCACCAACTGGCTCGCGCTCAAGATGATCTTTGAGCCCGTGGAACCGCGCAAGTTCCTCTGCTTCACGCTGCACGGGCTGTTCTTGCGTCGCCAGAACGAGGTCGCTGCGGTCTACGGCCGCATGGTCGCGACGGACGTGCTCAACTCGCGCAACATCATCGAGGCCATTCTCAAGGGCCCGTACTCTGATCGTCTCTTCGAATTGGTGTATGACAATGTCCAGGAGGCCGTGAACGCCGGCGCCGCGGTCACGGACAAACTGATCAACTACAGCATCGGCGAAGAAACGTACGCCAGCATCAAGGAAGACATCACGAACCACATTGTGCAAAAGTTCCCCGAGTCGCTGCGACAGATCGAGGACTATGCGACAACGGCCATGGATCTCGAGGTCACGCTCCGCGAGAAGATGAAACTGCTGAGCTCGGCGCAGTTTGAGAACCTGCTGCACCCGATCTTCGAGGAAGACGAGTGGAAGCTGGTGCTGATGGGCGGCGTGCTCGGTCTCATGATCGGTCTGCTCCAAGCGTTTTTCATCAACCACTAGGCCAGCAGTTGTGGCGACAGGAAACGACCAGAACGCACGCAATGGTCGAGTGCTGTGGATGCCAGTCACGTTTGTCTGGACGAGAGGAAACAAGTAGAGAGATAGAGAGAAGAAAAACGAAAGCTATCAACCACGCGACACTCTTTGCTTTTTTTCCACCGGCAGGCAAGAGTACACAACAACAATCCACGCACACACCGCTTACGGAAATGGATAATTTATCTATTGTATATTTGCTTTCGTTTGTGCTTTTGTGCTTTCTTCATATGACCCTTTCCCGGTGTACTGGTGTTTGTATATTTTGACGAGAGTCGCTCGTTTCGTGCACGACTCAAAGTTGCTGCTCTTCACTCGGATGCAGGTGGTCGACGCTGAATTGGCACACGGGGCAGACCTTGTTCAGACACAGCCACGAGTCAATGCACTCCGAGTGGTACGAGTGGAAACACGGCAGCGACTTGATCTCTTCGCCCACGGAAAAGCTGCAGCGGCACACAAGGCAACTGTGTAGACATGAACGCGCGCACACAGACAACATAAACAAAAACAAATTGGTCAACACCACAACCGTTTCCCGCACCAAACACGCGATGAAAAAGCGCAAACGCACTCTGGGGTTGCCTGGCTGTCGCTTTCCTTTGGCGCACTGTAGATGTACGTCGGCAGCTGATTGATCAACGAGAACGAAGCGCCGCGTCTGTATTTTGTTTTCGCAACGCAAGATGGTCACACGGACATGTTAGCAGCAAATAACAAAAAAAAGGGAATTCGTGCCAGTACGGGATGGGGAACCACACGTACGCTCGTGCGTGGCGACCATGTCGGAATGGCGTAGGATTTGGGTCTCGGACGACTTGGATCGCCATACTCACTGCACGATAGTCCACGCTCGGCTGGACATCAACGATGGGGATGTCTCGTAGAAACTGTGGTAAAAGCAACCAGCAAAACGGTGAGACCGCAGATTCCATTTCACCACTGTCCAAGACACTAACAGCGTGTACCTCTCCATCAAAGTCGTTTGCGCCATCTGTAGAGTCACACACACAAAGACCGAAACAACACCATGCAATGATTCGTTATTAGTGTCAAGCCCACAGCAACTCGATTTAAATAAGCAAACAAACGCAAACGTACCAAAGTCAGTGTCGTAGACACGCTGCAACCAGCGCGCGTACTCTTCGTCAAACGTCATATCTGTGCCAACACAATTAAAATATGTCAGAACCAGTTGATCAAATAGCCATTCTTGAATCCAAACGTACTGCGTCCGCTGTCAAAAGACGACGGTACACTGTCATCCATTGCGCGCTCGCTCGCCCCCATCTCGACCATCCGCGCCCGCACAGGTTCCGGCAGATTGTAGTGGAAAAGATGCCGCAATGGCAGCACCTTGAGCTCTCCGTACCCCACGTCCACGTGGAACAACAGGTAAATGTCGAGTTGGTTCCGAATGACGCGTCGAATCACATCGATTTTCTCGAGCACGACATCGCCGAATGCGGTACGAACGTTCGGCTCGCTTAGCAGGAAGGAAACCACAGATGGACCCTCGTAGCGAACCGGTTTTGCTTGCGTGGTGCGTTGAGATGATGGTGGTCGCACAACACCGTCAAACGCGCTCGTAGTGGGGCTTGAGGACAGCGGCGGAGACGCAGACGAATCTGAGGTAGCAGGAGCGCCCACTAGCGGCTCATCGTTGTAGCCCCTCCCATTGAGGCCACCAAGTGAAAGCGCCGAGGATTCCAGAGGGAATGCTGCCTCGTCACGAGAGAAGCGAACGCGGACAGCAAATGTTTTCGGAAGCACATTGTTGCTGGACACGCAGTCAAAGTCGCCACTCGAAAGCTTCAACGTGACCTCGCCTTGTTCACCCACATGAAGACTTTCTCCAGACCCTGCTCCAATGATGTCCAGCAGGATGCTCGAGTGCAGGCGGCACTCAAAGATCAATTCCCCTTGACGGCCGTACGGCAAATGATACACCTTGAGCACGAAATCGCCGCAATTGGCAAATGTTTTCCCCACTTTGAACGTGTGGACTCCCTTTGACAAGTTGGTGTTTCGAACGCCATTCACCAGGCTGGAAAAGAGCACTCCCTTTTCACTCTGGATCACAAAGTATGGGCGAGACTCTTGATCCGCCATCAGGGCCGCTGCGTTCGTTTCGGTGCCATTCGATGATGCATCACTCTCGCTCCCCGACTCCAGCACGATTTGATGGAGGTAAATGGACTGCGATGCTGGGGTCACTGCTACGCCAGTCAGCTTTTGCTTGCGCTCCTGCAGAGCTGCAGAATCTGCACACTCTTGAAGCTTACGGTCCCGCGTCTCCAATAGCTTGCAGAAATCCGTGACGAATCGAGCCTGCGGGCGAGGGAGTCCGCCTGCATAACTTGTGTTCTTGGCCTCTACTCCGCTGAACGTGCGCTGCAACTTTGGGATCCAGCTTTCCGAACCGCGAATATGTTTCTGGTAACTATAAAGCAGCACGCAGCAAAGGGGTTAAGACTAATGTGGAGGGCAACATGGGCAATCAAATACACACAGCAGGCGTACACATCGAGCAGCTCATGGGCGAAGTTCTCCGGAAACGTCAATGCGTCGGTGCAATAGAGAGAGCAGCAGGTCGCAAACACGCTCATTTGGTCATTGTTCGGCGCGACCAACACGGCGACGTTGGACTCTTTCAAGTCGAGCCATGATGCGACGGTGGACGCGATCACAAACGCCGAATGCATCGCTGGAATTGATCCACGGCAGTACGAAATCGACGAGATTCGGCCGTCTAAACCAAGCCAAACAGTGTTAAATTTCGCTCTAGTACATGCATGCATCAAGAAATTGCAAGCCTTACCGCAGAATTCATCAAATACAAGCGGTTTGTGATGCAAGCGCTTGACGCCATCGAACAATCCGCAGTCAAAGATGCACGCGCCAGTGTCAAATCTACAACCACCGACAAAGCAGCAGCAACAGTGGCATTAGCACGTTTCCAAGAAAGCATTTGAACGAGAGCTTGCATAAGTACCGTTTCGAGATCAGAGTGTCCAGCTGCTCCAGAAGTTTCGTTGCAGCATTCCACTGGCGGTTCGTCGTATGCGCATCAAACAGTCGATTGAACGTGTTGACGTACATCGGCGCGATGCAGTACACTCTGCCCACGTGACATCACACACACAACGTCAGCCCACTACCTCCTATTCCTTCATGTGCGGAAGGCACACTCGGAATCTGGCACTTACCTTGGACAGATCGGAATGAAGTACCCATCTTCCGACGCCTTGGCGAAGATCGCGTACTGGAACGAACTCTGCACGGATGCCTGCAAGCGATACGTCCACAGCAGCACTTTGTACGCATTCGACGCGGTGTTTTCGATTTCCTGCTTCACCGCACTCCCCTCGACTGTGTCCGCTTCGATCTCTTCAAAGCTTTCGCGCGGCGTGAGCGCGAACACCGAGCCTGCTCTCCCCTTCTCTGTCTTGGGGTCGTTGTGCGCGACCGATGGGATTGGTGGTGGTGGTGGTTTCTCCTCGTCTTCGAGGTCGCTCTCTCCAAAGAGACTCGAGTGCTCATGGATCGTTGCGCACAGTGCACGGTCTCCGCCAACGCCACCGTGGCTCCGATCGATCTCCTCCATCGCGACTGGCGACGGAAAAAGCAGCCGCTTGAGCCGTGGATCTTCGGCGATGCGCTCCGAATTCATGCGGCGGATGAGCGCCGAGCCGCGCTCGATCCACTGCAGCGACGCCGGGAACGCGTCCTTGTCGGCGACCAGCGGCTCGCTCACCGCGTGCGCTCGGAGCGCGTCGTCGCCGTGAGCTGCAGCGCCGTTCATGTCTCCTGCCTGCGCGCCGTCGATGGAGATACGCAGAATGAGCTGCTCGTTGTTTTATCTTTAGGAGTCTTCTCCGTTGCGTGTTCTTTGAAGTTTTGTACGCGTCGGAGTGATGGTCCGTATGAACAACCCCCCTTTCCCTTATACTGAACCGAAGCGGTTGCAACATCCGGGGGACGGAACGTGCGCCTTTTCCGTATACAGTCGTTTTCGGCACCCACGCCATTTGGGTTGCTGCATGAGGGGGTGCACTTGGCTCTCTCTGTATCTTTTTTCAAGCGCAATATGGCGTTTTCTTCCTCTCTCGAGTGCGCGCATGCGCTCGTGGACCGGCCACTCGCTGCCATGGAGCAAGTCGACGCGCCGCCGTAGGTCCGCAAAAGCAACAAGCAAACTGAATATGCACCGCCGAATGCGATCTGCAAGGGGACAATACGGCGCGCTGTACTACGATATAATATGCAAAAGCGACTACTTGCGCGGCGGCGGCGCGATGTTCTGCGGCAGCGCCTTGCCGTAACCCGAGCGGAACGTCGTGCCCATGCTGCCGGCGTCGGTCTCCTTCGGCTTGTTGGACGGCTTGGCCCACTCGAGCTTCAGAATCAAGTGATCGTACCCGTATCCCTGCAGCTTGTTCAGCGCGCGCTCCGCGTCCTCGCGGTGCATAAAGCTCACGAACGCAAAGCCGCGCGACTCGAACGTCTCGCGGTCCTTGGCCAGGTACACGCGCGCGACAGGGCCGAACGCGCGGAACAGCTCCTTGAGATCATCTTCCCGGGTGTCGGGGGACACGTTCGTGACACGGAGCGTCGCAAAGTCGCGGTCCTCGTCGTCGCCGCCGCCGCCGCCACCTTCTGGCACACGGCCACGAAGGCTTGGAGGCACGTACTTGCCCGATCCGAACGCGTTCGAGAGCGCCGAGCCGCCGGCATCACCGCCCGCAGCAGCAGCCGCACCGCTCTCGGCGTCGGCCGCCGCACGCGTCGAGAGGTCCGAAGGCAACTCGTCGGCAGGCGTGTCCTTGTACGGACACTTGAGCGTCCAGTGATCGCCGACCATGCCACAGTGGCGGCACACGACGATGGATGAGTTCTTGACGCCCGCAAAGATGTTCTCCTCCTCCTTCTTCTCGCCCGGCAGCACCTGGTCGGCGTTCGGGTCCTCGAGACGCACTTCTTCGTACGACTGGTACGTCACGTTCGAGTTGTCGCCGTCGTTCTTGGCGGCGCCGAACTTCTCCCAGTGCTTGCGCTCGAGCGCGCGCTTGCTCACGCGCGTCACCTCGGTCACCTTCTTGACCTTCTTGGTCACCTTGACCTTTTGGCCGGCCTCGTTGTACTTCCACTCGACGATCGTGCGCACGCCGCTCTGGTCCGGCTCGCTCTCCGTGCGCTGCGGCAGGAAATCTGGACGCCAACACACCAGTCAGTCAGTCAGCTTGAACAGGCGCATGCACACAAACACACTATAGCAGGACGCACCATCGTCATCATCGCCCCATCGGCTGCCGGAGACCACCATCTTGACGCTGCAAATGCTATTCTCTCGGTCCGAAATGGTTCGCCCCCCTGTCAACCCGACCAATCAATCTTTCGGAGAAATACTGCCAGCAACACCTTGGAAATCCTCCTATTGATCTGTCTTCTGCAGTACATATATAACTTTCCAGGAAGGTAAATTACATGCATGTCAAAATTAATAATTGCTGCTGCTGCTTTTTTGTTTTTGCTTGTTTTTTTTTGGAACTGGGAATGACGCGCAAGCAGAATGAGCCCCGCGTGGCGCGCGGCGTGGAGTTCGCGGCGCTTGCGCTCGTGCTCGCGTGGACCGCAGAGCTGCTGGCAAAAGGCGCTACTATTGCGCCATACGGTGCGCTTATCCGCGTCGTAATCGTGACACTGGCTGCGTTGCTGCTTGCGGTAGGCGCGGTGTCGTTCATGGCGCCAGCGCGGCTCTCGGAAGAGCTCCGCAGAGTGAGCAGGTGGGTTGCAAGACGCTCTGTGCGCTTGTCTTCGCTGTCTTTGCGTATGGATGTATGAATCGCAACGTATGTGATGGCGTGCCGTGTCGAGCAGACCGGAACGCGATGCTGGTCTCGGGATTGGATGCGTCCTCATACCGCTGGTGCTGCTGAGCCAAGTCGCCCTTCAACTGCACCAAGACAGCGCCATTTCAGGTGCGCATCTGCATTTCTGCCTACTCTACTCCAATACCACTACGATCCGATCCCTTACGTGCAGCGTGTGGCTTGTTCCATCACAGGGTTTGCGATTCTCTACACATGGACGAGCATTTCCGTCGGCGTGAGTGCGTTCATCCGCTTCGCTGCCCTGCAGACATCCTCGTTGCGCGTTGCCATCATCGTCGACGCGCTTCTCCTGCCCGCACTGTTCCACTTTGCCGGGATAGTCGGATTCGGCTCTGCAGCTGTCCTTCCAGCAGCGTGTCGCTGTGTCGTGAGCGCTGCCCTCTCGTACGGAATGCATGCGCTCCCACGATCGCTCACGCTCGGTGAAGCGCTGCTCGTTGCCCAGGGCGTCGGCATCATGGCGTTTGACCTCGCGCTCGTCACAATGGCTCAAGTGCGTTCACGTCGTGCTTTAGACTCTCATGGTTTCTGGTGAAACTAAACAACTTGCTTGCTGTGGTGTAGATTCAAGAAGTTCACAGCGTTAACCTCCGTCCTTTTCTCCATGCGTGGCACATTACAAGCGTAAACCGAGATGATCACGTGCTCGCGCTTCAAGTCGGAATGCTCGGATCGTTGTTGGTGTGTGTTGCGTTGGCGCCTGTTCTCCGCTCGCACGGTGCATCTTCTCCAACTCAGATCGCGGCGCCGTTGCCATTGCCTCAATGCGTCGAAGTTGCAGTGCGGTGTGTCGCTATCATTGCCGGAGCCGTGTATCCGTGGAGCTGCGTCGTGCTCAAGACATGGAACCCGTTCCAGTGGCTGCTCCAGTTCCTAATTGCAAGACCTGCTCGAAGCGCGCTGATCGTGTACTGGGTGGTGTGCCTCGTGCTGCTGGTGCCGCTATTTGCGTGGCTCGTGGCGCGTTTTGCGATTCGCAACATCATCGCGCGCAAGCTTTTCCACATGCTCGTCGTCGTCATGTTCGTGCCCGCATTCTTCGCGGACGCGCCCATGCTCTCGCTCAGCTACGGCGTCGCTCTGAGCGTATTTTGCCTCGTGGAATGCATTCGCGCACTCGCGATCCCTCCGTTTGGCGCTCAGATCGCGGACTTTATGAAAGCGTTCGTCGATCATCGCGACGGCGGACGCACCATCTTGACGCATTCGTACTTGCTCGTGGGCTGTGCGCTACCACTGTGGCTTTCCACATCATCGTCTGGCCCGGTGCAACGTCACCACGCGCTCGCAGCGAATGCAGGCATCATCGCACTAGGAATCGGCGATGCGATGGGTGCGGCCGTGGGCTCGGTCTTCGGCAAGCGGCGACTCATTGGCTCCAAGACGCTTGAGGGTACGCTGGCGATCGCTGTCTCCATGGCAGTCACATCGCTACTGTTTTGCGTTGTGATGCAAGATGCTTTCCACGTGGCGCAGCTCCCGTTGTTGCTGCTGGGCGTCATTGTGACGAGTGTGCTGGAGACGTGCACGGCGCAGATCGACAACCTCGTGCTGCCGCTTTTCTTCTTTGCAGTCTGCAACTTGGTGGCCTGTCATTTGTAACTGACGCGTGCGCAAAGTGAGAGAGAGCGTGGATCGACGCACGATAGATGTGCTCATGCCACGTTCAATAGAAATCAAGCAATAGAAGCCTCGCAGCAACAAGCAATACAAACCAAACATATTCAAACGTAGATTTCGTATCTTAGGCACTTACTCAACGATCAGCGACTGGAGCGACTGCTCGAGACCGTTCATCGCCATCTTCAACGTCTCCATCGAGCTCGCGTACGAGATGCGCATACCGAAGTCCTCACCGAACGCCGAGCCAGGCACCAACGCGACGTGGTACTGGCGCAACAGGTACTCGACGTAGTCGTCGACGTTGTGGAGCACCTCCTTGTCGGCCGTGTACACGGTCTTGCCCTCGAAGTACTTGGTCAAATCCAAGAACACGTAGAACGCCGACGTCGGGTTCGCGAAGCGCAGGTTCGGGATCGCCGAGATGCGCTTGAGGATGAACTGACGCTTGGCGTCCATGACGCTTAGCACGTCGGCGATGCGGTCCTTCTTGGCGTAAAAGTACTCCATCTCCATTTTCATGGCCTCGGTGGCCGTGATCTGGCTCGCCGAGCTCGCGCACGACGTGAATTGGCCCTGCAGCTTCGTGCACTGCTGCACAAAGTACTTCGGCGCCGCGAGGTACCCGACACGGAGACCAGGCATCGCGTGCGACTTGGAGAAGCCATTGATGACCAGCGTGCGCTCGTACATGTCCGGCAGCGACGCAAAGCACTGGTGCGTGCGTTTGGCCACGCCCTCGTCCTGGTAGATGAGCTGCTCGTAGATCTCGTCAGCGACCACGAGGATGTGGCGGAAACGTGGCTTGCGCAGCACGTCGGCGATCTTCGCCAGGTGCTCGGGCAGGTGCAGCGTACCCGACGGGTTGCTCGGGTTGCACAGAATGATCACCTTGGATTCAGGGTGCGCGTCCAGGAACACCTCCAGCGCCTCGGGGTCGATCAGGTAGTCGTCCTCGATCTTCGTGCGGAAGACCACAGGCTCAGCGCCCACAAGCTTCGCGATCGCGGGGTAGCTCACCCAGTACGGCGACGGGATCACGACCTTCTCACCCGGTTTGCACACGGCGAGCAGCGCCTGGTACACCGACTGCTTAGCACCGTTCGACACCAAAATCTCGGTCTGCGCATCATACTTGATGCCCTTGCACTTCTCCAAGTATTCGGCGATCGCCACGCGCAGTTCGTTCGTGCCCTTGACGTCCGTGTACTTGACCTTGCCCTGCTCCAACGCCAGCTTGCCGGCGTCCAGCACGCGCTGGTCAGGCGCAAAGTCCGGCTCGCCGACACACAGCGACCACACCTGCTTGCCCTCGGCCTCGAGCTGCTTGGTGATGCCGTGGATGACGACGGTCTTGGCCGCCGTCACCTTGTTCAGCAGCGGGTTCAACGGGTATTTGTTGGCCATCGAGTCGCCAACAGAAGCCGTCTGGGGCTTGATGGACTTCTGTTGCAGCAGCTGCGTGACTTCCTTGAGCGAGTCCTGGAACTTCTGGATCTGCTGCTCCGAGTTCGGGTTGAATTCGTACAGTCCCTGGAAGAGATCAAACGAGTCCTTGCACGTGTCTTCGACGAGTCGCACGAGGTTCTTGAAGCCGCGCGTGTCGATCGGCGTGTTCTTGACGCCCTGCACGCTCAGGATGCGGCCGGTCAAGTGCGTAAGGAACTGGCTGCTCGCCGCGTATTCGTCGTGCGACTCGCAGGACAGCTCAAGCATACGGCACATCTCGTCCTCGAAAATGCACAAGAAGCTGTCCATGACCTGTGCGTGCTCGGGCGAGAGCACACGCACCTTCTCGTACATCATCGGCAACCCGCGCCACGTGTACTTGCCACTCTCAGGGCCGAACATCGGGTGCGTGCACAGGATGCTGCTGCTCGCAGGAGCGTCCTTGAGCAGGATCTGCTTTGGGTGAGTCTTGACCGACAACACGTCGACGATCACCACGTTCTCGAGCAGGTGCGCCGGAATCGACTTGACGACGCTCTCAAACGACAGAATGCTGACACACAGGATGAGCACGTCGAGACCCTCAAAGAACTCCTTCAATTGCGTCGTCGACGAGTAGTACTCGCAGCCCAACTGCGCCGCAACCGCCGAGTAATCGGTTCGCGACGTCGCGCGCACCTGGTGAAACTTGGCCATGGTCTTGGCCAAGAACTGGCCAAAGTTGCCGAAACCGTACACGCCAATCTTCAAGCGCACGCGTGGGGTCTGCTGTGGGGACGTCGCTGGCGACATCGTCACCGAGATGGTTTGGAACGCACCGACGGCTTCCAAAGTCTTGCGCGCATCGCCCAGCAGCTTGCCCTTCGTTGGGAACGAACCGAGCACACGCACAAACTTACAGAACTCGCGCAAGTGGCGCAACGCGTTCACGATGCTTTCGTCGGTTTGGTGACCGATGATGTCGACGTAGAACAGGTACTTATACTTGCGGCGGTCGTCCGTGGATGAGACCGAAAAGTCCAGCGAGTTGGGCGATTGCGCAGCCAGTTGCTGCGCAGCAGAGTAGCCCCATGGACGACTCTCGATCTTTGCCATGTCAATGTCGCGCAACGAGAACGCCGACAATGCCTTGTACAATTGGCCCTTCTCATTGCTGTCCATGAACGAGAACACGAGCGACGTCTTGAACTCGGTGCCGCTCTTCGCGTCCAAGCCAAGGTCTTCCTTCTTCGACAAGAGCAAGAAGCGCGTAAAGTTGGTCTCGTCGTCTTCGACGTTGCGCTCAAGCACTTGGAGGCCGTAGTATTCTGCGGCGAGGTCACTCGCGACCGCCGCCGTGTCCTTCCACTGGTTGTCCGCGAGCATCTTGGCGCTGCCGGCCGTGTCGTACTCGGCGCGCGCCGTGGCGCCCATCTGCGAGATCGTGTGTGCGCACTGCGCGAGCGCCTGTGGGTGGCTGATCACAGTCTTGATGTCCTCCTTCTTGACGCCCGGCAGCGCCAAGAGCGAGTGCTCGACGCGGAGGTCGTACTCGGCGACGATGTGCAGTCCGTACTTGAGCAGCAGGTCGTAGTTGGCGTGGATGCTGCCGCCGAGCGAGTTCTCGATCGGCAGCACGGCGAACTGCACGTCCTCGTGCTCCACGGCCTGGAACGCCTCTTCAAACGACGGGAAGCCGATGGCTACGACGTTCGGCGACGCGCCCAGCAGCTGGCGTGTCGCTTTCTCCGAGTACGCGCCGGGCATGCCCTGGTACGCGACCTTCACTTCGCCGCCCATGGTGCTTGCACTAGAGAAGAAGAAAATGGGGGAGGAAGGGGGTCTCGCTTGCGGCCGCGACGGCGAGATCTCGAATGAGCGAGTGCGCGCGCTCGACGAAGCAGCCACGGCGCGTTTTGTCGCCCCGGGGACGCTATTCTGGATGCAGAATGGTGCGGAATTGTACCCCCTGGCCAGTCGTTCGTTGAACTGCAACGCTTGCGATGCGCTTTAAATCAGTGGATGACCCTGAAAAGAGTGGGATCGTGGACTGTTTAATTGGCTTATGTTGCACGAAGTGTACTGAAGTAACCTCGATTGTGGTCCACAACGATGCGCAATCGCGTCATTCGAAGATAATTTTCTTCTGGGCTGCGCGTCACCGCAGGTAAAAAGTGTGGATGGATAGGGGTAGGGAGGTTGACGACCGTTACAGTACAGAACGGCCCACGTCGCCCGCATCACCACTCTGCATGTGTGACAAACCCACCCAGTGCGAACTTAGTGGGATGACTTGAAGTTGGACTTTACAGTTTTACAGTACGGGTCAGAGCATTGGCTGGCAGAGATTCGTTCACACACTCACACGCACACACACGCGCGAGCAGCTCACTTGCACTTCGCGCTTTCCTCATCCAACAACCGCCGCCAAATGGGTTAACGAAAAGAGATTACTCACCCATTACGAAAGCGCTGTTGTCAATGCGCATTTGCGCATTCGGCGAAACAGCCTCGTCACGTGGGACAAGCCAGGGAGTCAGCAGCGCACTTGAAGAACCGCGCACTTCAAGGTGCAGCACACGCAGACGGATTGGAGCGCACGCGAGGGCAAATCGGTCGGCTGCATTCCCTTTCTTTTGCGGTGGCATGGCGCGTGGTTTTGCAGCAAGCAGCACACGTATCAGCAGACTGTGTGCATTGTTTTGGACTCGAGCATTGGTCAGGTGCGTGGACACCGAGGTCGTCCGTGTAGTGCGAAGTAACAAGAGGTCGAGCTAGGCAGGAACGCGCTGCTTTCCTATACTCCACCAAACCACTTGTGCGCCTCCCAGCTTCGCTTGACGATTGCTCAGACGAGAGCACCAGTGCAGACATCGCTAGCTCATGCAGTAAGAAGCTGCAATATGCAACCCGAGTAAGAGCATTGCTGCCGCTACACTCAAGATTCCCCATGAGAGAAGCTCCCCTTTCACGTTGCTTTGTGGCTATGCAGTCTGCTGCGGAGGGCCGCCTTGTGCCGCGATCCGTTTCACGCATAGTGCGAGAGTGTAACCAACGCCCAACGCTTCCTTCTTCACTGCGACCCGTGCGCTCATTTCTCCTCGCTGCATTCTGCATATCTCGTCGGGTTTTCCACTTTTGCGACGCCGCGGAAGCACTCGCACAGCATGCCAGCGCCGCCAGTGATCTCCCCAACGCTCTGCTCCACGGACGCTACGCTGGACGCTATCAATAATGGGTCCTTCGCCGAGCAGGCGAGCTTGATCAACAAGATCAGCGGCAACAAGAAGCTCCACCGCGCAACGCCCGCGCACTATGAGAAGACCTTCGTGTTCATCGTCGACCCCAAGTCGTCCAAGGCTGCGTCGCTCTACAGCTTCTTCATCGCGTCAGCGGCGTTCATCAGCTGCTTCATGCTCTTCATGCAGACGCTCGACGGCCCGAACCACCACAGCACGTACCCAGACTACCCAAAATTACCATCTGAGCACGACTACTTTGTGTTGGACCTCGTGTTCACGGTCATCTTCACCACAGAGCTGCTCATGCGCATGACCATCTGGCCGTCGTTCTGGAATGAACACGAGTACTTGACTGAGCAACGCCTCAAACCGTTTCTGCGCGATCCGTTCAACTGGTTTGACGTCGCGGCCATCATTCCGTTCTACTCGGACCTTGTACTCGGCCGCGACAAGAGCTTTGTGCTCATGCGGCTCTGCCGGTTGCTGCGCATCTTCGAGCTCGCGCGCAACCGTTCGGGGACGTACATCCTGCTGCGCGCGATCCGCGCGAGCCTGGCGCCGATCTCCATCGCGCTCATCTCCTTCATGGAGATCGTGCTCTTCTTCTCCGTCGTCATGTACATGGTGGACCCGAACCTGGACCGGAGCAAGAACGGCTTCTCGGACCTGCTCACGACCGGGTACTTTGTCGTGGTCACTGTTGCGACGATCGGCTACGGCGACATCACGCCCACCAAGGGCAACATGCCCACAAGACTGTTCTCCGTCATGACCATCATGAGCGGCACGCTCTTCCTCTCGATGCCGCTCGCGATTATCGGCACTGAGTTCGACCGCGCATGGGAGGAGCACGCTGAGAGCGTCCAGAAGTACCACGCACTCGCTGCCGCTGCCGGCAACGGCGCCCACTCGGCCGAGCTCGCTGCGGCTGTCGATGACACGGACCGCGACAAGAAGCACGAGGTGCTCATCAAGTACAACGCGCCGAACAAGCTGTATCTGCGGCTCGCGGGGCTCACGGGCGAGGCGTCGTTGATGATGCAGGCGCTCGTCGCTGAGATAGGCTCTGTTGACTTCGGCGTCACGCGCGCGGGAGGTCGCCGATGACCTCACGCAGCAGATGCAGTCGTGTTGCCTCAAGTACAGCGAGCTCGGCGCGCTCGTGCTCGAGATGATCGTGCCCGAGGCCGAGACCACGCCGGAGCAGCCGTCGTTCGCGGCTTGGCTAAGCCTCGCGCTGAGCGACCCGAACTCGTCGCGGCTCGCCAAAGCCATCAGCCGGTGGATCCGCTTCTGCCAGATCTTCAGCATGACCATCGTCGTGTTCCAGACTATGCCGGACCTGCAGACCTACGGCAAGAGCACGTACATCGTGCAGCGCTATTGCGAGAATACACAGGACGTGACGCCACTGACCGACTCAGGCTGCTTCCGAGTCGACTCTCCGCTCGAGCGGATCCGGTTTGACTGCAGCGACGAGGAACAGCTCGTCGACGCGAGTTGCTTTGAGTATGGCCTGAACTACGGCAGCAGCAGCCCGTACGGTCTCACGTGCGGCAACGGCACCACGCTAGTATCCAAGCAACCGAGGCCGTCGCTCGTCGACGATGCCTCTTCCTCAACAGCGCTGTACTTCTCGGGCGATTTGTCCCTGCAAGACCCGTTCCGCTTGCGTAATGCGCTCTCGATCAACGACCGGAAGCTCAGCGTGTGCAACAAATGGAAGTGCGACAACCTCCACGTGACGTTTTTCGAGTTTGGGAACGCGTACATCGCGGCCGAGTACGTGTTTACGCTCACGTACGTCTTGGAGTTTGCGGCGACCATGTACGTGTGCCAGGACTATCGCGCGTACTTTCGGAACCCGGTCGTATTCCTCGAGATGGCGTCGTTCCTGCCGTTCTTTGTGCTCGAGTTTTCGCGCGCGCTATCGCCGACGACGCGGCCGCCGATCTACGTGATCCCGCCGGGGTCGACCGACTTTCTCACGTTCCTGCGGCTGCTGCGGCTCGCGCGGGTCTTCAAGATCCAGCAGAGCATCCCGGTCACTAAGGTGCTCTGGGAGTCGATCTCGAAGACGTCGACGCGACTCACGATCCCGTACTTCATGCTCATAGTCGTCGCGACGATCCTCTCGTTCGTCATGTACGAGCTCGAGAAAGGCCAGGAATGCTTCTACGGCCAGGAGTGCATCGTGAACGGCAAGAACATGACGTTCCCACCCGAACTTGTCGGGTCCGTGCCCAACAAGCGGTTCCTCGTGAACCTCGAGGGCAACCTCTCGACGTTCGACGACTTCTTCTCGGCGTTCTGGTTCGTGACCGCCACGATCTCGACGATCGGGTACGGCGACATGGAGCCCGTGTCGCCCTCGGGCAAGCTCGTGGCCATCGTCGCCATGATCTTCGGCGCGTGCTACACGGCCATGCCCCTCACGCTCGTGGGCTCGCAGTTCAACAAGAGCTACCACGAGCACAAGCGCCGCGAGGCGTTGCTGCGCACCAAAGTCGAGGTCAGTGAGCCGTTTGCGATCCCGCAGAGCGACTACCAATGCTGGGAGCGCTTTGCGCTCAACGAGGGCTTCTCGCGGATGCGGACGCTGTTCGAGAAAGACGTGATCCCGATTCTGCAGCTTTTGGTGAATGCGGACCCGGATCTTGTGGACCGCGAGAAGGAGAAAGTCATCGAAGCCATCCGAGAGCTCAAGGTCATCATCTACATGGAGCGGGTAGGCAGTCGAAGCGAACGCACAAAAATGCAATCGTGCCTTGTGGAGCTCAGAGCGGGTGGCTCTCTTTTTTCTTGATGGCTCGTGGCTGACAGTGTGTGTGCTGGGTATGTGTGCATCTGTAGCTCAACGTGATGAGGGTGAGCATGATCGTCAACAACTTGCGCTGAGAGGGGGTCCGCCTAGCCGAACAGCAAACGGCCGCACTCAAAAGCATCAACTGAAAGATCCCGTGCTTTGTGCATGGATGCGCTATGGCCAAAACGTCATTGGCGAGTTAATGCATCAACAACTTTTCTAAAACAAACACACCTTTCCAAAGCTGCTGGAAAAAAAGTCTCTGGGCTGCTTAGGCCGCGCTTTTGTTCCCCAACCATGGCAGGAAACGCGTGGCGCCTCGAGCTTTTCGTGGCTCCCTCCACGCAAACGTGACAGTGCGCGTCGCTGACTTGCGCGGTTCTGCGAGTTCCTGATTCTCTGGATTGATCCTCGCATATTGCTGCTGTTCATCCTTGTCGTTCTGAAGTTCCACTTGGCCTTTAAGCATGCGAATGAGCTCGTCTGTTGGGATTTCTTCAACGGGTACCTCGTTGATCGCGACAAGCAGGTCGCCTTTCGATACCTGCTTACACGCGAGAGCAGGGCCGTCCGTACTGGTTGGTGGTCACACAAAAGACACAACAAACGGTCAGTATTGCTGGTGAGTCATATCCAGGCATCCACATGTGCGAGTACCGCGTAAAGCTCTTGAAAATGGCCAGCGTGGTCATCAACTCGGTCTCCAACTGCATGCCGATGGGGCGATCGTTGTCGGGGATCACAAGTGTTCGCACATTCTGTTTGCTCGCTTGCATAGTCGCCCTCGTATCACTACTAGCGTCCAGCCGCGTTCCTTCGCAGTTCTCGAGGCCGTGAAACCTTTTGATGAGAGGTCGTTGAGGAGGGAGCTCAGCGGCACCACTTGAGTTCTCTACTGGCGCTGCTGGTCGAAGGCCTACGGCAGGTGCTGCTGGTGCTTCCTTTTCTTCGGCTTCTTCAATCAGCAATTGGAGAAAGTTGCGCGGTCTCCGAGTAATTGCCCCGCACGCTTTACCACCGTCGCCAGCTTTTCCCGCATCATCTCGTAGAGCGCTCGCCTTGGTCCCATCATCTCCGTCTTCCAGCGGCAAATTGCTGAGCAGTGAGATACGTCCGACAGATTCGCTATCGGCCGTCGCGACGGCGTCTTCGAGACGCCGCCGACGATGCCAGGGTGACAGTGGCTGGCGCAGCTGGAGCTCGCGTCGGTACGCCGTCAAGTCCCGGAACCTCAGCGTGCGCTGGCAGCCCAAGAGACGATGCAGTGCCTGGGCCACCGCGTCCAGTAAAGATTGCTGCTGGCTGGTTGTTCTGGTCTGTTCGTCATCTCCCCAGAAGCTCGTGGCACTCATGCGAAGCGTGGGAATGCCGTTGATCGCCATGAGGTACTGCTCGACTCGGATACCATCACGACGCTCCTTGCTTTCTTCGTTGCCACTTCCGATATCTGCAACCTTAGCAGCTTTCGCAGCAAAGCTCACACACGGCACCTCCATCATCATCTCAATCTGAATGAAGCGGAGCGACTTGCGTTGCTCGACGCTGCGCACCGCGAGTACCGCATAGTCTTTGTGGACCTTGTCGGCGCTCGCGAGCCAAAGCTGCTTCGAGAAAGATGACGGTAGCTCCTCGAACAGAAGCGCCATCACCTCGTTCGCGGGCGCGCCGAGCACACAGTGCGCGCCCACACGTACAAGCACTGCGTGCAGCAGTGTGCGCAGGACGCAGTGACCGTCGGGAGAAGAAAGCGCGTCGTCAATGTGCGCGAGCTGGAGCGGATTCGTCATGATGTAGCCTTCGGTGAAGCGCAGGCCCGTGGGCTGCTGCGGCGCAAACTCGGCGTCGAACTCGCCCCCATGCGGCGTACACCACATGGCGGTGCTCCCAGCATCACTGGCTGTCTGCGAATGCCACGTGTCGACGGCCGCGCTGCGTGCGTCAAAGTACTCGACAGACAGAAACTCGAGACGCGTCGGTCGCGTGTGCGCCGAGGCGCGCAGCAGCGCCACCACGTCGGCAAATGACTTGCCACGAACAGGTCGATGGTCCTAGGAGCAGCAATACTCAGCTAAAACAGCAGCGCTGATAACATACGCTCAACAGCTGACAACTTACCACTGTAACGAGGATGTCGCCGTGCTGGAGTGAGGAGCACCCGAGCTCAGCATACCCTGTGGGCTCACGATACACAGACACATACACACACATTAGCGCATACAGGACGCGAGAGCGAGCAAGCAAACAAGCCATCTTTGATCTGGCTGAGCTCATTGACCACTATGCGGCCGTCCTGGTCCACGTGGATCCCAATGCCGAGGTCCCCGCGCGCAGGAAACGCCACCTGCATCGCAGCCTCCTGTCAGCACACACTCCGCAGCGAGTCCAGTAGCAACTGCGCCAGACGCACTTGGAGCTGCGTCCCACGCGCGCGTGCCTGCTGTACCGCTGTCTGGACGCTCAACATGTGGGGCTGCTCGGCCACCGTGTTAAGTGCGCATATGACGTTTCTGTTTGTCGAACGAAGATCGCAACGCTTCGTCAGCCGCAAGTTGCTAATTGTGAAGTGGTATCGCGCGAAAGTTGCTAACCACTGACCGAATTGCTAAACCGCATGTTGCGTGAAGGTAGAGTGTACCCATGTGCAAAGTACGTAGCTGGCAAAAAAAAAAGCATCATAATGATTGGTTGTTACTTTGGTGGGTTGGCTCGGGTTCCTCCTATATGCGGAAGTCTGAGGCCAGCAGCAGATCGATGCGCTTCTCCGCGAATGCCTTCTTGATCGGGAACAGATTCTCGATCCCGCGCTCCTTGGCCTCCACGAGCACGGCCTTGGCGACGACCTGGAACCGCTCGTTCTCCTTCGAGAGCGCGTCGACCGCATCCTGGTGCGCAAACATGGCGGCGGCGCGCTCCTCCATAAGCGTCTTTCGGCGAGCGTCGGCCTGCTGCTTCTGCTCCACGGCGATGCGGAGACTGTCCAGTCGCTCTTGCTGCTCTTCTTGCTTTGCCTGGCGTTCAATGTGCTCGCCAAACTCGGTCCACTGCCGCATTTGTTCTCTCGCAAGCTACTGCTCGAGCTCCTTCTGTCGTGCCTTCTGCTCTAGTTGGTGCTGTCGGCTCAAGTGGATCGCTTGCTTTTCGGCGGCTCGTCGGTCCGCGCGGGCTTGGAGCTCCTGGTCCTCCTTCGCGCGCACCTCCTGGCTCTGGTTCTGAAGCCCTATGTCCTGCTTCAGCTCGAGCTTGACGAGGTTCTGTGCCGCGAGGTCGATCATGCGTTGCTTTCGTGCCTGCGCCTTTTCTCGCTTTTGCCGGTGCAACTCGTCGCGCTTTGCGTTCCGCGCGAGCTTGCGCTGCTCGTCCTGCTCGCGTTTGACGTCTTCGAGCCGTTCTTGCTCCTTTTGCATCTCTCGATGCGCCTTAAGCCGCATGTTGGCGAGCTACGTGTCTTCGCCCGCCTGCTTCATGCGTGCCTTCTGCGCACGCTCTTTCTCCTGCTCGTCACGCAGAGCCTGCTCGCAACTCTGCTTCATGAGCTCTCCGTCGTGTTTCTCCTAAATTGTAAACACGCAAGCACAATGGTGAGTGCACTGCTTCCGATGGCCAAGTCTCGACCGCATATGTTGGTAGCTACCTCGCGCAGCTCCTGGATGTATCGCTGCTTGTATTCTGTGAGCTACTGCTTCTGAATCGCAGCGAGTCTCTCGTGCTCCTGCTGCACGCGCTTGCGCTCCTTTTGCTCTTCCTCTTGGCCCTGCAGCACCTGCGCGAGCACCTGCCGGTCGTACACAAACTGCACCAGATGGTCTTGCTCGTCCAGCATCGCTTTCTCGTCCAGCTGGAGCTTGCGGTGCTGCTCAGTTGCGGCATAAATGGAACCCGTTGTAAGTAAGTGTGCATATCCCTCCCTATCCACACACAACAACGTACACGGACAACGTCGGTGAGCAGTTGTTTACTGTGCAGCGTCTTCATGCGGTCCGTTTGCTCGTAGAACAGCCGGTTAGCGCGCTCGATCTGCTTGGTGCGCGCCTCGCGCTGCAGCTGCGCCACCTCTTGGTCGATCTTCTTGCGCGCCTCCTCCTCGCGCTTCTTCTTGTCCTTCTTCCGCCGGTCCTTCTTCTTGCGCACGGCCTCGAGCGTGTTGGGCCACTGCTGCGTGCGCTGCTCCAACTTGGCTTTGGTGACCAGGCGCTTGGCCTCGCGGTCGCTCCGCATGGGCGGCGAGACGCTCGCGAGGATGCGCTCGAGCTCGTTGGACGTCAGCGCTGTCGACGGCATGGCGCTTGGGCGGGCGGGGACTCTGAACGCGCTTGTAACACGGCGCAACACGGCAGCGCTTCCTCTGTCAGCGTCGCTCGCTGCTGCTGCCGCATTCGTCTACAAAGTGCACCCATATGTGTCTGAGGCTCAGACTCGCATTTCGGTCACGATATATTTGTTGGCCAATGGGACGAGGCTCTTAGAATAGCTCCCAATCATATCGACCGCAGTCATGTTTTCTGTATCCAATCAATTGCCTCAGAACGCGATCTATTTCAGCCGAGGAGCTATCAGCACCTTGCCATATTTGCCCATGACGTTGACAATAAACAACCAAAAGTCTGTCAAAATCAAGCAAAAACTAAATCTTTATTGTGCTTTTCTCATATCTTTAAAGTTCGCTCGTCATGCATGAAGTTGTAGGAATGGGTGTGTGTGTGCTAGTGGCTGCTCTTCTGCCGCTTGTTGGTCTGCTTCGTCGCGGGGATCACCGCTGGCTCCACGGACGGGTGGTAGAATCGGATCTCGTTCACCATGCGCTGTCGGATCTCGTTCACGCTCATCTTCTTCTCGTCAAAGTCCAGTTGGATCGTGCCGGGCGCCACGATCTCCTCTTCGAGCGACCGGATACTCGCCAGGTACTTGTGCGAGAGCGCGTCGTCGAGGGAGGCGCGCTTCAGCGGGTTCATCTGCAGCATCCACGTCAGCAACTCGATCGCTTCCGGTTCGGCACCAGGGTACATTTCCTGCAAATTCTGGCGCGGACGTGGGGGCAGCGAGCGCAGGTACGTCTGTACATCAGGGTCCGCGATCTGCGCAATGTCTTCTTCGTCCATCGTGCCAAGCACATCGAGGATCGTGTTCAGTTGATCCCGGCTGTCCTGCGGCAGCGCGACTTGGCCCGCACCTGGACTCAACGGGAAGCACGAGACGCCGGGGAAGAGCGGTTCACGCTGGTAATGGGAAGGCACGCTGCTCTTCTGCATACTCAGCAACTCGGCAAATATACAGCCAACCTAACTCATACCACGCATACACAAATCAGTCCAGGCTCTTTCCAATAGCAGCGGAAAGCAATAGTAAACGACACAATAGACTCGCATAGTGCACGTACCGACCACACGTCGATCGCTGCAGAGTAATCGTGGTCGCGGAAGATGATCTCCGGGGCGCGGTACCATCGCGTGACGACGTGCTCCGTGAGCTGTCGCTGAATGCGCTTCCCAGGAGTGCGCGGGTGGATACCTCCGGTGCCTTCTAACGTTCGATCGTCCGGGGTCGAGCCGTCGCTGTTACGCTTGCGCTTGCGACCCGACGAAAACTTCGTCGAGAGTCCGCGGGCGAGTCCGAAGTCGCAAATCTTGATGGCCACGGGGGACAAGTTCAGCAACACGTTTGCCGGCTTCAGGTCGCGATGCACGATCTCGGCCGAGTGCATGTACTTGAGCGCCTTGAGCAGATCGAGGAGCAGCCACCGCAAGTGCTCGGCCGTGAGAAATTGCGGTGAGTGCAGCAGCTTTTCCAGGTCCGATGGCAGGTACTCAAACACGACAAAGAGGTCCTGGAAGTGGCTGATGTCGCGTGGCGCGATGATTTCGCGGATCTGCACAATGTTTGGGTGGCGCAATTGCCGCACGATGCACAGTTCGCGCAGAATGCGCTTTGCGTCGATCGGGTCGGAAAACACGTTCTGGATTTTCTTGATCGCGACGATCTCGCCCGTTGGTAGGTGCTTGCAGCGCACGACTTGGCCGTAACTGCCCTGTCCCAAGACGCACTCGATCGAGTAGTGCGGCGCGATCTCGCTCCAGCCGGGGATCTTGGATGCATTCGACTGCGCCAGTGGCATCGGCACGGCCGCTTGTCCCGGCGTGGCCTGTGGCGCCGCAGCGACTGCCTCCATAGGCAGCTGGTGGTCCACAGCTGCAGGATAATAACAAAAGAGAAGGAAAAAAAATGAGAATTTCATGCGTCAGTATCAACAAAAAATAATCACAATGACGGTGAGTATATATGTGGACGCACTGGTGCCGTGATCTGAGATCGCAGGCGTGCCTGCGAGCGATTTGTTGTCGTACTGCACAGCAGGAGGCGGGAGCGGCGGCTGCGAGACGTGCGAGATGTCGTGGCCAACCACGAGCATGCCCTGGCCCGCCGGGTTCGAGAGTAGCGGCGTGCACGTCGTGAGCAGCGTGAGCTTGCTGCGGTCGCGCTTGGTGAACTCGAGCATCGTGCCCGTGAGTGGCACGCCCTGCATGCATCGCGCGAGCGCTTCCGACAGCGCGTTCGCCGTCTGCGGCGGCACGAGGAACGGCACGTCGTTGAGCAAATTGCGCCCGGCCATCTCTTCGCGGCCAAACCCAGACAATTTTATCGCGAAGTCGTTCCACAAGATGATGCGCATGAGCTCGTCAACGACAAACACCATCGTCGTCGATGTGTACAGCGATTTGCCGAGACTCGCGAGGCTCTCGGTCGTCGCACAGTACGTCTCGACCGAGTTCACGAACGACTGCATCTGCGGGATCGACGAGTGTTCGAAGTTCTCGCCGATCGTCTGCTGCATGATCTTGCGGATCACGCTGTTGCGCGGCTGCGGCTTGGGCGCATTCTGCTGCTGCTGCTGCGGATGTCCGAGAAGCGCGGGGCCGGACCCGGACGCGCGGCCGCTGCCCCCGCTGTCCGAGTCCCCCGACCGGATCACCGACTTGTCAAAGTGCACGTGCGCCGTCGCGCGCGCACCTGGCTGCTTGTTCCCGTTCATCATCCGATCTGAGCCGAAAGGAGGGGGGACACACAGAAAAGAAAACAGCGTGTGCAGGTGAGTA
>JAADVP010000295.1:0-26677 GCA_023335675.1 Globisporangium solare | reverse complement strand
TACGTCGTGTAACGAGTCCCGTTACAGTACATGCAGATTTTCTACTACCGATGTTTGCCATCGCCTGCTTGCATATAATTCATGACCAAATATACGTTTTTCTTTTTAACAGTTGATGTAGAATTGCATGTGTGAAATATACAGTACGGACACTTCTGTTTCTGCGAACACATGATGTGACCTAACATAAATATAGCGCCCGCGGAGCGGGCGCCGCTCGGCTAGTGAAAGCGTATTTATAGAGAAAGTTGTGCTACTGTAATTTTACACCTGTGACTCAATGCACCGACATTATTCAATACCACAAACAAGAATATCGGAGTTAAAATATCTGACATCGCCATGACTCTCTATCGGAAAGGTGCAAGCAATGTTGAGCTATTTTGGGGTGTGATTTCCTTCCAAGCTTCGGGGGCCCCTAGAAGTTAGGACGCAAATCAATCGGCTTTGTTTTATTCCTGCACGTGAAGACTCGGTCAACTTGTTTCTCGTGTGGCCAAAACATCGTGGTCAATCTCACCAAAACCAGTAGCACCACGTTCACCATTGAAGTCCCACTGTCTACTAGGCCCATCGCTTTGGTCAGGCTACGTACTTAAAGAGTGGTGTCGCAAAATGGAGGATCGACTGTACTGTTCACAATGAAGGGATGGGGGAGATGGGAGGAGGGGGTAAGTCGACGAGTCCATGATATCAGAGGGGTTTAGTGGACGAGAGCCGGATGAGTGTGCTGCGGGCACTGCAACCAGTGGCGCTGTTGGAAGGTGCGAGAGTGGCGCGCTCTCGTGAACTCGTGCGATTAGAATCATGCAATCGCATCGCGCTCATGTTCTCACACGAAGGAAAGAGAAAAACAGGAGCCAATGGGAAAGCCGTCGTGCAACTCGTGGACGGTGCTTCGCGGTTGTGCAAGCTGCAGGTTGCTGTTCTGTATGTGAGCATCAGAGTTGGGGAATGGGGCTGCCACAGGGAACGAAGACCGAAGGTACCTGCTCAGTGGTCCATCTGATTACGTCTGTGCTGGGGTGCGATTGATTGCTGGCATTTTCATTACGTGTCGTCGTTTTGCTATGTACACTTTTTCGAGGCTGCCTGATGCTTCAGACGACTCCCGCAGTCATTAACTTGCCCTCGTGTGAGAGATCTGCTGCCGAATTCGTGCGCGCTATTGGGTGGCATGCCACTTGATCAAAGAGAGAGCCCTCGATGTGTATATGTTTGCATTTATCATGGCAAGTACGCACGGTACAGTCGAAAGCACGAGGAAGTGTCTGTTTTTGGGATTGAGAAGAGTCCGCCAGAATGGGATATCATAGAGCACTCGTCTCAATGGGACCTCCCTCATCCTTCCTGATATATCTATCAAACGAATGTCCGCTCCCAATGACAATCACACACATAGCCCCCGAAAAGTAAAGATATCTTGGCGAATTTGCACGAGTCTGAAGCGCTTGGGCTGGCGAGAGAGATCGACGCGATGCTGAGTGCGAAAAGCGGCTCAAGACGCTGGAGCCACGCGCGTGCAAGCGCAGGTCGCGCGAGAAAGCACTAACTAGTGGTCCCACTCTCGAAGGATGGGACTGCACGCAGTTGCTGGGTGCCGCCGTTCCGTCGACATCGCCTGAATGGATGAGTGGTGAGATGAGATGAACTGGGTGTTTGCGCGATACGGGAACAGGGACGCTGCAACGCGGCGTAGGACGGACCCAAAGTCCACTGAAACAGGCGAATAAATCGTGCGACCGACTCGGGAGCTAATTTGCCCGACAGTCCACTATTCAGGAGCAATCAACAATCTCAAGAGGCACACACCACAGCGCTTAGAGGGGTAGGTCCTCTATTTGTCTCCGACGACGAGGTGTCAGGTCAGCGCTTGCACTATTTACAAAACATTACAGTAGACGAGCTTCTGGTCGGGCTCATTAGTGAATGCCCTGAAACGCGAGCGCGGTTCAGAGACCGCGTGGGATGTCGACGATGCGATCAGCCCGCGATTTGAAGAGAACCAGAAGGTCCTCGGGAGCAAGCGACTTAATCAAGCGCATCGTGCGCTCGCGCTGCGTGTCTTCCCGACAGCGCGTATCATTTCGATCCTCTGCATTGATTGCTTCCGTTAAAAAGTGCCGCTTTAATCCCGCGCGGATTGGAGACGTCCCGCGCTGCACCACGGAGCAGATTCGCCTCGTGATGATGATGGCAGGTTCACTACAGTCGCGCAACCATCATGCGGCATGGATTCGCACCCACGTGCAAAAGCTGATCTCTCTTCTCTGACTCGGTCCACTGGCTGAGTTCTTCTTGATTGTTGAGCGCCGTTGCACAAAGTATGTAGACAGCAAACCCCTCGTGGCTCGGTCACCTGGCTGCCCCCACCGAGCGGTACTGTACCGTGCCCTTCAAAGAGAGGCTCTCGCAAACACTGCGGCTTCAAGGTTTCTCTTGACAGCCGTCGGCCTCATCTGATGCGCGCTGGACCACCGTGCGTTCGTGTTTTTTTGTTTGACCTTCCCTCGTCTCTCGCGTCTCTCGCGTCTCTCGCTCACCATCTTACTCGGTCTCTCTTTCTCGACTCTGGACTCTGGACGATTCGTTTGCAGCCCGTCGTTCGCAGCCTCACTCTTCATTTCGCGCGCTCCAGCTCAAGCCGTTCAAGAGAAGCAGCCATGAACCGCGCGGCGAACGACAAGGTCGAGATCGCCCAGCGCGTGTCGTACATCAGCAATGCGTCGAACACCAAGGACGCCGAGGGCGGCTACGAAGGTGCCAAGACCCCTGACGTCCTGGAGGCCCAGGACGGTGCGCTGCGCTCGGGCGGCGCCCCGAACCTCTTCAGCAAGGACCACATCGGCCTCATCATGCAGTACGCTGCCGTCGGAGTGGTCTACGGCTCGCTGCCAGCGACGATCTACCCGTTCTTGCAGTCGTACCTGAACGCGAGTGGCACGCAGGTCGTGACGGCGAGCACGCTCGTGGTACTGCCGTGGTCGTTCAAGATCTTCTACGGCATCGTCTCGGACTGCTTCCCGATCTACGGCTTCCGTCGTCGACCGTACATGCTCATCGGCTGGGGCCTCTGCTTCATTATGCTCATCGTCATGGCTGCGACGCCAGTGGGCGACCCGTACTTCCTGAACCCCGACGACGCCGACGTTGACCCTGAAGACTACGCACTGTACCCGGGCATCGAGGACCGCTTGAACAAGAGCGCTCCGGGCAAGGCCGGCAAGTACGTGCTGCTGATGATGTTTGCCGCGTTCGGGTACCTCATGTCGGACGTGACTGCCGACGCCATGGTCGTCGAGCTCGCGCAGCGCGAGCCGCTCGCGGTGCGTGGCACGACGCAGTCGACGATCTATGCCACGCGCACGCTCTTCGTCGCGCTCAGCACGATCCTCACGGGCTTTGCGTTCAACGGTAAGGAGTATGGCGGCAGCTTCGACTTTTCGCTGAGCTTCCCGACGCTCATGCTCATCCTCGCGATCTGCTTGGTGCCGGTGCTGCCGGTCACGTGGTTCTTCATCAAGGAGGAGAAGCGCGAGCGCGTCGTGTTCACCGAGTACATGTCGGACCTGTGGAAGCTCATCCAGTCGCGCGCGGTGTACCAGATCATCTTCTACAACTTTTTCAGCGGCATCTTTGCCAACTTTTCGTACACGGCGGCGTCGCCTGTGCAGCGTTACATGGTCCACGTCGAGCCGATCAACTCGACGATCAGTGATGTCATCGGTAACCTCGTGTTTTTGGCGGGTATCGCGATCACGGGCAAGTGGGGTCTCCACTGGAACTGGCGCTGGATCATCGTCGTCACGGGCGTGCTCGTGATCGCCTTGGACGCCATCGTGGCGTTCGTGACGATCTGGGACGTGTTCCGCAGCCAGTGGTTCTGGCTCGGCGTGCCGATCGCGGTCAACGTGCCGTCGGGCATCAGCTTCATCGTGTCCACGTACGTGATCGTGGAGCTCGCGAGCGATGGCAACGAGGGCGCGGTCTACGGGCTGCTCACGACGGTGACCAACCTGTCGCAGCCGTTCTCGGCTACGCTGACCAAGATCATCGACCAGAAGTGGAACATGACGAACGAGCGCATCCAGCACGACGACCACTCGATCCGCATGGACATCACCGAGTCGATCATCCTCATGTACGCCATGTCGGTCGTGTCGTGGTTCTTCCTTGTGCTGCTGCCCAAGCAGAAGGCCGAGACGCAGGAGCTCGTGCGCACGGGTGGCTCGAGCAAGCTGCTCGGCGCGCTCACGGTGTTCTACGTGTTCTTCGCGTTCGTCTGGTCTGTCATGACGAACCTCATGGGCATCTTCGACAGCACGGCGTGCTTGGTCATCGCTGGTGGCGACGGCTGTTAAGCGCGCCTCTCTCTTCTAAGTCAAAACTCTCAATTGAAACTGGGTTTGCTTGTTGTGAGTCGGTGTTTGCGTTCCAGTTTACTTTGTTGTCGGGATTTCCGTTTGTGTGTCCTCAGGCGCTGCTCGTGAGACTGACATGAGGTCGATTAGAGTGCAGGTACGTCGTTGGCAACCAGCCAAAGCGATCCCGACCCGAGCAGAACCTTCAAGGCACCGCAGATTCAACAGGGAATTCGTGCTGACAAGTCTGCTGTCGCAAACTGCGGACGGATTCTCGAACAAGGTTGCTGTCTGGACCGAGAGTTTCCTTCAGTGATAGGAAAAAATCAATTAGTTGAGATTGCAGCCTTTTTTTAGCTGTCCAATTCTAGATTGGAGGCATGCAAATCATTGCAATTATTATTGCGGTAATACTAGAGGATTGCAGTTATTATTGCGATCATACTCAAACTGCAGTATCTTATTTTGGCACCATGAGGTAGACAAATGGGCATCTAGTCTAGTTTAGTGGGCTTGATATTGCCCGTCTAATCGTCTGATTAGGGTTCAAGTCCTCCAGTGGTGTGCGTTTAAGTGCCGTTTGATCCCTAATGGTCTATGAACGATGGTGGTGCGGTGTCCCGAGCGTTCCCTTTGTCCCCAACAGCGAAAAAAACTATGCTGGTGCAATTGTTGAGTCTGGCTACAATGAAAGCCCTGTACAGCAAATCATAAGTCTATAGATCCTGTAGTGTACTTTCGATTTTGTTTTCTTCTTCATACGTATCCTTGCATTGCAATTTAAATTGGATGCTTTCAAAAATTGCAATTATTATTGGAGCTTGTCTATAAAATGCAGTGCATTACTGGAGTACGATTCTCGACTGCAATAAGTATTGGAGTACTTTGAGGTCACAGCAGTTCAACCCCAGTATCCCCGGATACGCTGACGTGATCCCACCAGAAGCTGCTGGAGCAGCGGAGGCGGCGGACCCGGACTCCTGGCGCTCAATTATTGGGATGCGTTGGCCAACGGCTTTTCGCGCGTGCACCGAGTGACCTGGGAGGGACCATCCATCCGCAGCACCAGTGGCAGCGTCAGTAGGCGCTGGCCATTGCATGCTCCACATCCGCAGACAGCACCGACGGAAGACATCGTCCGCGTCGATCCAAAGCGACCGAGCGATCCGAATGTTCAGCCGCACGCCGCGGCCTTTTTGTGTTTGTATTAAAAGCGACGAAGCCGCCACGTTCCCGCGTCCACTGTCGTCCACCGAGTGCCAGCCAATGCGCGCATGCGCGGGCGTCGACTCACGCGCGGCCGCCGTGACGAGGCGCTTGCGCTGCGCTCATTTGCTGCGCCCATCAGCATCCGCACCTGAGATGCTTGCGTGTTGGGATTGGCAGCTGTTTGGCCAAACCGACCTCCCACGAGCAGATCCGATTTGACAGGCAATGTGGTGCACTGCATCAAATGTCGCAGTTATTATCCAGCATATATCGTGCGCCGCCAAGTATCGGTCGTGATCCATACCACATATCACAGGTTTCCTACTGGAAAATATCCCGTCAAGCCACATGGTCGAGCCCTCGCATTTTCTCGTGGGGGAGGAGGATCCGTCCATTCGGTTCCGTCAACTCGCGCTGTTGGGGCACGTTCCCCCTGTCACATGGCGCTCAAGGCGCTCGCCGCAAAGTCCGATTGGCTCAACCGCCAGCAGCTGGCGTCGGTGGTTGGCAGCGACCGCGCGACAGAGTCAGAATAAGGGCACATGCCCGCGTCTCTCGCACCGGACTCGCTCGCGATCGAGCCGCGAGTAGCGAGCAGCTACGGTCCGAGCCGGAAAGGGGACTCACTTGCGAATCTGCTGAGCGCTGCCAACACCAACCCCGTTGCCACCGCCGAACGCGCGCCGCTACTTGTCCACCAAGTCCGACGCGACCAGCAGTCTCCGTTCACAATGTCCGTGTACAGCACGAGCACCGTGTCGCCGCCGTCGTCCGCGTCGCTCTTCGGGAGCATGTTTCGCACCAAGCCGCTCCACGTGATCGACGCCGAGGAGAAGAAGGAGGACCTCGCGCGCACGCTCGGCATGTTCGACCTCATCTGTCTCGGCATGGGCGCCACGATC
The DNA here is from genome assembly GCA_023335675.1 of Globisporangium solare. NCBI lineage: Eukaryota > Oomycota > Peronosporomycetes > Pythiales > Pythiaceae > Globisporangium > Globisporangium solare. The sequence continues at coordinate 20,205 of JAADVP010000295.1, read as the reverse complement.
GGCAGCGGCGTTTTCTCGACCACGGGCGCCATCATCTCGACGATCGCGGGTCCGGCCGCATTCCTGAGCTGGCTCATCGGCGGCGTCGTGTGCGTCTTCAACACGTTCGCGTACATGGAGCTCAGCACGCGCATCCCGTCGGGCGGCAGCACGTACGCGTACTCATACCACGGCATCGGCGAGTTGCCTGCGGTCATCGCGGCGTGGCTCGTCTCGCTCGAGTACTCGGTCTCGGCTGCGGGCGTGGCGCGCAGCTGGGCCGACAAGGTCGAGGAGTGGCTGATCCTTGAGCACCCGCACACCAACTTCCACTGGCTCAACCTCAAGCACGCCAACCTGCTCGGCGGACTCATCCAGTTCCTGAGCATGGTCGTGCTGCTCGTCGGCGTGCGCTTCGGCAAGAACTTTGTCAACACGTTCACGATCCTCAAGGTCTCGGTCGTGGCGTTCATCATCGTGGCGGGGCTCGCGGCCATGGACACGGCCAACTTCTCGCCGTTCATCCCGTCGCGCACGCAGCTGGACGGCGTCGGGGCCTTCGGCTTCCAGGGCGTGATCACGGGCGCGTCGCAGGCGTTCTTCGGCTTCTCGGGATTTGACGAGGTCTGCTGCCTGTCGGGCGAAGCGCGCAACGCCAAGCGCAACGTGCCCATCGCCGTCATGATCGTCGTCGTGGCCACCGTGCTCATCAGCGCGCTCTGCTCGCTCGTGCTCTCGGGCATGATCCCGTACCTGGATGCCGGCAGCTTCGCCGACGGCTTCGAGTACCACGGCTGGAAGTGGGCCGGCACGATCGTGCGTGCTGGCGAAACGGTCACGATGCCCGTGGTCGTGCTCGTGGGCTTCCTCGCGCAGCCCCGCGTCAACTACGCGCTCTCGTGCGACGGACTCATGCCCAAGATCTTCGCGCAGGTCGACCACCACCAGAACCTCTTCTGGAATACGCTCATCTCGGGCATCTTCTTCACGATCGTGGCCACCGTGCTGCCCTTCGACACGCTCTGGGACATCGTCAACTTCGGCGTCATGATGTCGTTCATCCTCGCCAACGTCGCGCTGCTCAACATCCGCACGCGCGACACGTCGCCGGGCGTCGGCGGCAAGTTCATCGGCGCGATCGTCGCGCTCACGGCCGTCACGGCGTTCCTGTACCAGGAGGGTCACGTGAACCAAGGTTCGGGCGCGTGCCTCGTGCTCGCCATCGTCTTTCTCGCGGCCTCGTGCCTCGTCACCATCGCGTTCTACGCCAAGTGCGCGCAGCACACGAACGACAAGCTCTACTTCACGGCGCCGCTCGTGCCGTTCATCCCGGCGTTCTCGATCCTCGCCGACTGGTATATGATCGCGCAGCTGAGCCACCGCGGCCTCTACTTGAGTGTCGCCTGGGTCGGTGCCGCCATCCTCTCGTACTTTGCCTACGGCTACTGGCACTCGGCGGGCCGCTCCGGCTGGAGCGTGCTGCTCACGCAGCAGCACCTGCACACGCCGCTCTCGGGGCTGCACGCGCCCATGCTCTCGGTCGAGGACGCCAAGAAGGGCAGCCGCCACTACACTGCAGTCTAGGTCTTGACGCGTTTGTAGATTCCACAAGTCGTAACATAATGCACGAAATCGGTTGTAGATCCCCACGTTTGCTGTCACGGATTTGGCGCTGCGCCTTTCGCCAGAGGCCCAGTGCTGCTGTTGCTGCTGCTGCTCTCGGGATTCATCGCGATCAAGGCCACCGAGAGGCCGCTCAAGGCGAGCGTCGAGTTGAGCCGCGCCTTCATGATCGAGCCGAACTTCATCTGGCGGTATTTGCCGAGTGGGTTGCCGCCTCTCGCCACGGACGCGTTCTCGAGGTATTCGTGCAGCGTCGAGAGTTTCTCCTCGAGCGTGAGCAGCGCCTTGGGCGTGAAGCCGCTCTCGTGCTGCTGCTGCTCCTTGCGCGCTCGGTCTGCGACCGCCTTAGGACCCAAGCGCGAGCAGATGAACTGGTGCAGGCGCCTCGCTTTCTCGCGCTCGACCTGCCACGCTGGCGCGCTCGTGCCCGGTGGTAGTGCAGCGGTGCCCGCATTCGCAGCTCGCGCGGGACTCGACGCTGCGGTTTTCGCGCCGATCGGGCTCGACCTGCGCGCAGAACTCGTACACGTCTTCAAAGTGGACCACGGCGCGCGCGGGCAGCACGTACAGCAGCGCGTTCTTGAAGCTCGAGGACGTCGCGTGGAGCGCGCTGTTCATGGCCTCGGCCTCCGAGACAAAGAGCTCGTGCACACAGAGGAACGGCTCGTCGCACACCGAGTTCTCGATCTCGTGCTTGGACAGAACCATGCTCACGACGGCGAAGAGTCTGGGCAACGCAGCGTCTTGCGGCTCGACAGCGCTGCTCTGGTTGCCGACTCCCGGCACTTCTGGGAGAGAGACGACGAGGTCCGCGTTGTCGCCGCTCGCGCTCTGGGCCGCCGCTGCCGCGATCTCGCGCTGCTCGCTCGTGCTGAGTGCGAGCTTCTGGAACGACGCAAACAGCCCCGACGCCTCTGCTGGCGACGACGACGACGCTGGCAAAACTGGGCAAGCAGGCGCCGTCGTGGCTTGGAGACTCGCACTGAGAGCCACCGACACGCTCGGCCGTCGCCCACCGTGCGCACTGCTGGCGCTGGCGCCACTCGACGCCTTCGCAAACGTGTCGAACAGATGCTTCTGCAGCGCTTCCTCGGCGGATCTCGACAGCGCTGCGCGCGGCATCACGGCGTACTTCTTCTTGGGCAAGACGTAAAACGCCCCCAGTGCTGGGCTCCCAGCGCTTTCTCCTTGCGCGTCGTCTTGTTCTGAACGCGGGAGCTTCTCAAGTTAGCGGCGCGCTTCCTGGACGAGCGTCGCAATCATGACCTCGCGAGCTTGAGCCGCCGACGCGACGGCGTGGAGGATCTGCAGCGTGGGCGACTGCAGCGTACGCACATGCTGCTGCTGCTGCTCGCCACCTTCAGCCACGTGCAAAAGCACAAAGTCGCCCTCGCAGCGCTGCAGCGCGAGCTCTCTCGCAGCGCCCACGCCATTGCCTGCGTGCTGCCGCGACGGGCTCGCGAGGCTGCTCCGGTGACACGCCGCCAGCAACGCCGCCTCGCGGTCGTCCACGCGCTCGGGCCGCGAAAAGATAAAGTTTTCCTGCACCAACTGGTTCATGACCTTGGTCGCAACCTTGTCGACAAGCGCTGCGCCAGACGATGCCGACGACGAAGGCGAGTCGTCCACGGGGGACGCACTCGACGGAGCTCCGCCGAGCGCGGCCGCCGCCTCTTTCCCGATTAGCAGCGTGCGCCGCGTACTCGCAGCGCGTCAGCGCGCCTCGGTATGGTGCTTCTTCTCCTGCTGCTTGACAGCCGCCAGGTCAAAGTACGCCAGTGGATTGCCCTCGTTCAGGACCGCCACCTGGCGCCGCCGCTCAGCTGCGAGCACGTGGCCCAGCTGCGTCTTGCGCGCGGCACTCGGCGGCGCGTCCGCGTTGAACGTGGTCACAAAGTGGCCGATCGTCGTCGTCACGCGCGCATTCACAACGCTGTCTCAGAGAGGCAGCAGGATGAACTCGTTGGCGTCCACGAGGACGCTCTTGTGTGCCAAGAGCTCCCGCGTGCCCTCCTCGGCACTTTGGCTCTGTGGCGAATCGTGCTTGCTGTTGCTGGCAAATCGAATTGTGATTGATCAAAGTTCACCGCTCCCGAACCACTCGGCTTCGACGAGAAGCTGCTAGTGCTAGTGCCGACCTCCGGCAAGCTTCCTTGCTACATGTAAATGACTAACTACGACTGAATGACTCACTGCGCAGATGACGAATTACCCAAATAAGTCATTACGGATAGTGACTCATCTGAGATCCTGGTGTGCGCAAAGGCGACGAGACCTCCACAGGCTCCGAGTGTTCTCCAACGATGGACCGGGAGCGTCCACTGCAGACTTCGCATGCCGCGTTTTCCGGCGCACCTTGTCTGCGGGCGGCGGCAGGATCCGCGCGAGCCGCTCGCGGTTCACGTGCGTGTGCAGCACTTTGCGCTTGAACTTTTTCCACTTGTCTGTCTTGTGGAACCGGTCGAGGTACACGACGCTTCCGGACGGCAGGTGCGCGGCTGTGCGTAGCGCCTCGCGTGCAGCTCGCGACAGCCGATGGAACACGTCGTACTTGGACAAAATGAGCACCTCGACGGGCGTCGTCGCCGTGGCCGTGACCTCGCGGAAGATGCTCTCGTTGAACGTCGTCCCGGCCGCGCTGAACGTCATGTAGACACATACACACAAGCGACTTTGGTTAGTGCAGTTTTGAGGAAAGAGGGGGCGGAGGAAATGACCCAACAACGTACGCATCGTCGCCGACGACGCGGTACCGCCCGACGCGCTCCACGAGCGCGAGCTGCGTGGCGTGCGTCGCGGGGTCCACGACCTCCTTGGTCACCACGAGCTCGCCGCGCACGACAAAGAACACTTGGAGCGCCTTGTCACCCTGCTTGAACAGCACGCTGCCCGCGGGCAGCTTCTGCTCCGAGAGCACGTACGACATCTCCTTGAGCAGCTCACCCGTCCACTCGGGCGCCTGGAAGATCGCGATCTTGTCGAGCACGCCGACGCGCTCGGCGAGGTCCTCCTTCTGCATCCGGCGCAGCGTCGCGTTGTAGTCGCGCTCGCAGATGACGAGGAAGCGACACTCCTCGCGGGTCATGACCGTGGCGCTGCGGATGCCGTGGCCCTTCATGAGCGCGAGCTCGCCAAAGTGCGCGCCTTCGGTGAGGTTGATGAGCTTGGTCTGCTGCGCGTGGCCGCGGAAATCCTGCGAGCTCACGATCACGTCGACCGAGCCCGTGAAGACGATGTAGAACAGGTCGCCGACCTCGCCCTCTTTGAACACGCACGCGCCCGCAGGCAGCTTGAGCGAGTCGATGACAGTGCACAGCTCGCGCACAAACGTTTTTGGGAGCGCGCGGAAAAACTTGAGCGTCTGCAGGTACTCGCTGAGCATGTCGATGTCGCTCTTGGTGCGCGCGTTCTTCTTCTTGGTGAGCACGCGGATGTACTCGCGCTGCGACTGCTGCGCCGCCTTGGGGAGCACGAGGCCGTTGGTCATCTGCATGCGCGAGAGAAACTCCATCTGGTCCTTCTTGAGCACGATGTTGTAGTCCTTGCGCGAGATGCGCACGAGGTCCGTCGTGACCTTGGCCGTGATGGTCGCGGTGCGCACCTCGTTGTTGAGCAGCGAGCGCTCGCCAAAGTAGTCGCCCTTGGAGAATTCGCACACCGTGACCTCGACCTTCTCGCCCAGGATTTGCTGGCTCACGCGGACCTCGACGCAGCCCGCGAACACGAGGTAGAGCGCGTCGCCCTCGTCGCCCTGGGGGAACACGATCTCCTTCGGGTGGAACGGCACGAGCACCATGCACCGGCACAGCAAATCGAGCTCGGCGGGCTGCATCCGCTCAAAGTCGGTCGTGATCTTGAGCTTGGTCATCTGGAACCACGCCTTGAGCGCCTGGAGATCCATCTGCGACCGGTTCTCGCCGCTCTACGCGAACGCGCGCCGACACGACTCCTCGAGCAGCAGCGTGCGGCCGTACATGTGCCTCGTCCTCGAGGGCACGCGCACATCGAAGCCCGACTCGATGCCCGCGAGCGAGTCGCTGTCGCCGTCGCTGTCGTCGGCCTGGTGGCGCAGCATCGCGGTCTTGACCCAGTGCTCCATGACGCTCGACTGCCCGCCGCTCTCGTGCAGCGGCGACACTGTGGATGCCGACTGGAGCGCTTGCTTGACGAAGTTCTTGACCTCGCGGCTCCGGAGCAAGCGCGCCAGTGAGACCCGCGCGCGCGACTCGTTTCCGCTGGTCGCGACGGCGGTGGCGGCGGCCGGGGCTGCGCGCGGTCGACGGCGCCAATCTTCTTGGCCACTTTGCTCAGTACCGACGCCCACGGATCCGGTTGCTCCGTCTCGGGCCGCTCGTCTGCAGCATCCTCATCGTCCTGTTCTGCGAGCTGCGACTGCCGCTTCTGGAGCGAGATCACGGACCGCGCGGCGCGACTGAACTTGGCGACGGACGGCGTCGGCGCCTTGGACGCAACCGGCACGAGAGCTCCATCGTGCTGCACGGGAGCCACGAGCGCCGGCGGCTGCACCATCGCCTTCATCTTGCTCAGCCGTCGCTGCTGCGGCGGCGCTCCTCCTCGAGCCCTCGGCTCCGGGTGCAGCGCCAACATCGGCGCCACGACGTCGCTCTTGCGCCGGCGACCCGTAAACATGGCTCACCGAATCGCGAAATGGACTCGGCGCGGCTTGAAACGCGGTGTCCGCATCTGATGCACGCGCGAGGCCATTTATAGCAAACCTGCAAATGCAAACACGTGAGTGAGTGAATGGCACACAACAGTCTAGCAGCAGGGGCAATCAATCCGCGCGGACGGCAGCCAGCGTCATCGACATGGGGGTCGGATTGCGGGGTTGCCTTACGACACAACGCAGCCGTCACACTGCAAGCTCTCGTGGCTCTCAACTCGGTCGGCGCAGTGTGTGCAAAATGGTTCATATATTGGCTTTTTACTCGGTTAGTGCACATGCTTGCACGTCTTGCAATTCTTGTTCCAGACCTGCTTCGTGTGCGCGACGAACATGGGGCAGTTGCACAAGCGGCAGGGCCCCATGATGGACGAACGGCGCGCGACTTCGTTGCGGTGATCCTCTACGCCCTGCATGGCGCGGTCGACGGCCTCGTACAGCGGGCGCGCGGCGTTTGGCTGCTCCACGTAGCCGCTGAGGATCTCCATTGGCTGGAGGTCGCGTCCATAGAATTTCCGATTCAGGTCCGAACGCGTGGCGATCACGGCACCCTGGAGCGAGATGCCCGCGTACAGCCCTTTGCTCTGCGAGTAGCTGTAGTTGGCGTTCAAACCGCTCGTGCTCACGGCGGCGGCTGCGAGCGCCGATCGGCCGTAGGGCCCGACGGTCACGTCCAGCCCGGCGCCGAGGTTCACCTGGGGCTTGTGGAACACCTTCACAGCGCGCTCCGAGCCGAGAATGATCATGACTTCGACGATTTCGCCGCCGATCTCAAAGCCGCCGCCGAGACCGATCGTGCCGATGGCGGACGGCGCAGACCACGAGCCATCGGGCAGTCGGGCGAACACGAGCCCCGTGCCGATCTTGCCCGTGATGAGGAAGCCCGCCTTGACGATCGTCATGATTGCGAGCCCGTGCGCGCGCTGCAAGAACGCGACGGGGATCGAACGGTCTGCGGACGCGCCCCAGTCGTCTCGGAAAAAGTTGCCGATGATATCTGCTGCGGTGTTGCACTCCTTCAAGAGCGAATTGCTGAACGGCACGTGGATGCCGCCCTTGGCTTCGTGCAGGTTCTGCTCGCGCGACTGCGCGTACTGGGCCACAAGCTCGTCCTGGTACTGGTGCAGCTGCGGCGCGCACTGGATGCACACGCGCTGCGGCACGGCGGGGTCGTATCCTTTCGCGCCTTCAAACTGCTTCCCCGGCGGGATCAGCAAGCGGATCGGTGAGCACGAATTGCACACAAACAGACCGCAGTGTCGACTAGCGATCACAAGTCATTCATTGCGACAGACACACAGACACACACAGACACACACAGACACACATGCGCGCGTTAGTACGTTCTCTCCCCATGAACGCATTTTGCAAAGCGGTTAATTTACCATTGGTGGCGGCGCTTGGTGACGTCGAAGGCGACGTTGCAGACGTCGCAGTTCGGGTGGTCGCCGTAGCGGTTCTTCAGGATGCCTTTGCTTGAACCGGCCGGCGCGGCGCCGCCGTACGACGGCCGCTGCTGGTAGTCGGAGCCGCTCGACGACGACGAATCGCGGCTAGTTGCCACAAACGCAAAGCAAAGCACCGCTATCAGTGTGAATACACGATATATGCATAATGCCGGCTTGCCTTTCAGTAGGAAAGCGTACCTGTTCATGTATGGAGGCGGCGGTGGCGGCGGCACGAAGCCACGCTGCGTCGCGTTGTACTCGATGAGGTCCTTGCGCAGGTTGTCGTCGGGGATGAGGCGCGCGAGCGTCGGCACGAACGCGACGGCGCCCTCGACGCCGAGCTCGCCCACGAGCGAGTCGTGAAACGTCTTGACCTCGATCTGCTTGAGCCCAAAGAGCTTGCAATTCTGCTTAAACGCCTTGACGCCGGCCTCGTTGTTGCCACCGCGCGCCGCGCGGATCGTCTGCACGCAGTTCTCGTACACCTCCTGCGCTTCGGCGCCGATGGCGGCCGGCGGCACGGGCTCGGGCGCCATGTCGACGCTCTTTGGCGCGTTGAAGCTGTTGTTGCCGTTATTGAAGCTGCCGCGGAACGCCGACGGCGCGCGTGCGCCGCCATCGTTGAAGCTGCTGCTGTTGCTCGCTGCAAACGCCGACGGGCGTCCGCTGCCGTTGTTAAAGCTGTTGTTGTTGTTCGCGAACGCCGACGGCCGCGCGCTGCCGTTGTTGAAGCTGTTGTTGCTGTTTCCTGCAAACGCGCTCGGACGGTTGCCGGCAAAGCTGCTGCCGGTCGCGACAGGCACGGCCATGGGCGCGGGCGACGGCTCGAATGCCGCCTTGCCGTACGTTGTGGCCGCCTGCGCCGCGTAGGGCGCCGCGGCCACCACATGGCCGCCGTTGAACGCGGTCGTGTGCATCTGCGCGTTCAGCTGGCTGGCGACGGCAGCGGCCGCGGCGGGCGGCACGTTCCCACCCGCCGCGGCCTCGTCCGTGAAGCGCGTGCCGCACTCGGCGCAGAACTTGCCGCCGTTGTTCTTGGCGCCGCACTCGAAGCAGAACTTGACCATCGTGCTCGGGGCGGAAGGGGGAATGGCGGAATGGCGGGAGCGCGCGCGTCCCTCTTCTCTTTTTGGCGGAATGTCGCGCACGATGATGACGCTCGCCTGAGCGGAGGGTATTACGGGGTGGCGGCGCGCGGAGGTGATTGGCGAATTAGTATCGCAGGTGTATGAAATAACACAGGAGGCTATAAAGATGTGGTTACATGCTATGTACTACGTTACAAAGCATCTTGAACGCTGGGTTGAATATATACAATTACAAAGGCTATTCACGATGCACAGGTTAAGTCAACAGTGTGGCCGTTCTTGTTTGTCCAGCAGTGTGCGCGATGCTCCGAATAGAGCGCGGGGGGAACAAGGGGCCTCTATTCAGGACCCCGCAGCATGTCGCAACGCCTAGATTTTCTGGTCTCTCCACACCCAAAACGAGGTGCTTTCTACCATTCCTCAAGCAAAAGTGGGGTGCTTTTGAGGTGGCACACACCACGGCGAGTTGGACACTCTTTCCATGTGGACGTCAACCCTGTCAATGGGTTTATGGGTGAAGCGCAACCCGCAATGCGTGTCGTCGTCATGGTTGAGTTCATATCATATCCATATTTATTTATTTGCCCGCAGCCATGCCCCGAAAACAAAAAGAGCCCCGAGCGCTCGCGTGTTAGGACATGTGCCGTGAGATGGAATTCCGCAGGGCCGCGGGCACGGCGTCCGAGCGCGGCAGCGAGTTGGACGCGATGTACGACTCGGCGAGCGTCGTCTCCTCGTCGCAGCTGAACGCGTACCCCGTGTTGCGGCGCGACGCGTTCGCCTTGAACAGCTTGGTCGGGATGCGGTCCCAGCCGCCGCCGCCGATCTCGGACGGCACCGACGAGCTGTACACGCTCGCCGAGAAGCTGTCGGCTGTCAGCGGCACGTTGTCCGACATGGCCAAGCTGGGCACGCCGCTGGCTTCATAGATCTCGTCCTCGGCGGTCGCGTCGTGCAGGTTGACGCCGCCAGAGTTGGTGCGGTACGATTTCACCGTGAGGTCCGTGCCGCGGAAGTCGCTCATGAACGCTGTGGCGTGCACGTCGTCCAGCGACATGGACAGCGTCTGCTCCTCGATGTGGTTGATCGTAAGTCGGCGCTTCCGCTTCTCGACCGATTCCTGCAGCACTTGGTTCAGCTCGGGGTAGAACGCGCGCTGGTACTGGTTGTACGTGAAGTGCCGGCCGAGCGCAATGACGCAGCCCATGATCACCACAAGCACGTACCCCCAGGACCACGCCGTTGGTGCGAACGACCCAAACTCGTCGTACGCGACCTTGAACCGCGAGAAGAACGCGACCTCTGTGCCCATGGCCGCAAACCCGAACCACGACAGCACGCTCAGCGACCAGCACACGAGCGACAGAAACGTCCAGGTATCCGAGATCAGCCAGATCTTGATATTCACGATCAGTACCGTCATGGAGAACGCGACCATACCGTACTCGACGCGCGACTCGCTGCCTGGCGCCGACTCGGACGCGTTGAAGCCGTACGACATGACCACGAAGATGACCAGCGACTCGAACACGGCAGCGCCGATCCAGCGCAGGAACGTGTACATGTTGAAGTAGTACCGCTCTGGGCCCTTCCGATACAGGTCCGGGTACTCGATGCTGAACTGCGCCGGCAGGTCCTTGTCCATGACGCCGACCATGATGATCGGGATACCCGTGAACGCGACGTTGTACACCTGCACACCGAGCTCCCAGTACATTTTCGACCCGGACGCGCCCGAGAGGTAGCCGTACCAGTACTGCGCCAGCACGAGCGTGATGTTCTTGTAAAACATGTACAGCACGAGCTTCGAGATGCGAATGTAGTTCCAGCGGCCGTGCACGAGCAGCAATCGCTCAAGGAACCGGAATTGCGCGATCGCGTAGTCGCTCGAGTTAACTGCCTGCATGCCCTCTTGGCCCGAGATGCCGACGCCGACGTGCGCGGCCTGGATCATCGCGACATCGTTGGCGCCATCGCCGATCGCGAGCGTCCGCGCCACGGGGATGTTGTCACGCACGAGTCGCACCATCTCGGCTTTCTGTGCGGGCGACACGCGGCTGCAGATCACGGCGCGGCACAGTTTCGTAAAATCCAGCAGATGCGGCGCCGTGCGCGGACTCAGCGCCCACTCGAGCGCTTCGCCGTCGATGATCAGCGAGATCTCGAGCTTCGAGTCGGCCTTGGTCTTCTCGCGGTACTCGCGTCCGGCGGCGTTGAGACGCGCGATAATGGCCTCTTCGTTCGGACACGTCGTGCAGTTGACAATGACCTGCTGGATCGAGTTGTCCAGGAGCGAGCACGCGTAGGCGATGTTGATGGCCGTCTCCTCCTTGTCGCCCGTGAGCATCCACACCTTGATGCCAGCGGCCGTGAGGTGCGCGAGGCACTTTGGCACGCCGTCCTGGAGCTTGTCTTCGATCGCCGTCGCGCCAATCAGCTCGAGGTTCTCTTCAATCTCCTCCATGAGCGAGTCGATCGCGTTCGGCTTGCCGTCTTTGCGCCGATCGAGCTCGGTGACGTTGCCCTGCGCTTCGTCAAACTTGATCTTCCACTTCTGGAACCACTTTTCGTCCAGCTTCTTCACCGCGAGCGCCAGTGTGCGCAGACCGTCGTCGGCGTACTTCTCCATGTGGTCACGCGTGACCTTCTTAAGTTGGTCCATGGCCGGGTCATCCTTCAACCGCTGGTAGATCATCATGTCGGCGCCCTTCGAGTACAAATACAACTCGCCATTTGGCCGCCGCACGACCACCGACATGCGCTTGCGCGTACTGTTGAACTCAAGCACGTCGAGGATGTCGAACACCTGGCGCTCGCCGAATACCTCGATCGTGGCTTTGCCCACGCCTCGATTCACGAAATTGAAGCCCACGAACGCCGCACCAGCCACGAGCGCCTGCTCATCGGGCGATGACGCCGACAAGCGCACCTCACCTGTCTCCAGTTTCTCTGGGATCACCGTGTGGCACACGGCCAAGTGCTCAAAGAACTGGTGGATGTTGTCGCGCTGGGCCGCTCCCGTGCCTCCGTTCATCGCCTTGAAGAACGACGGGTCCACAAAGTTGACGTACTGCATCTTCTTCATGCCGGCGTCCATCTTGGGCTCTGGCGGGATCGGTTTGTTGGCGCGCACGAGCGCCGCGCGACCGATCTCTGTCATGCCCGAGCCGTACGAGACGCCGTTGATCGAGCACTTGCGGAACTCCATGATGTTGCAAGTGAGCGTGCCGGTCTTGTCGCTGAACACGTACGAGATCTGGCCGAGCTCCTCGTTCAGCGCCATCGTGCGCACGATCGCGGGCGTGTCGCTCTCGGCGTGGTACATCTCGAGGTCCCAGACCATGAACTTGGCCTGGAGAAACTTGACGCTCGTCATGGACACGTACAGCGAGATCGGGATCACCTGGTAGAGCAGCAGAAAGTAGTAAAACATCATCTGGATGAACGACTCCCAGCGCGGCTGCGCGCGCACGTCGTCGCTGAGCTTGATGTACCACGTGTTGCGCACGATGTCGTACTGCCACGTGACGTAGCACGTGGCGGCGACGGCGCAGGCCACAAAGAGCCCGAGACACAGGATGCCGATCATCTTGTTCATCGAGAGCATGACGTCGCTCCACTTGGACGGCGCGGCGCTCGCGCTCTGCATGATCTTGGTATCCGGCCCGGTGTTGAGCACGAGGCCAAAGACCCAGTCCGTGTTGCGCAGGTTGCACCCACGCAGCAGCACGTTCTTGACCGAGAGCGGCATGACCTCCATGCCGTAGCCCTCGCTCACCGTCACCTCGACCTTGCCGGCAAACTTGTTGATGTACGGGTTGGGCGTCTCGAACTTGACGATACCGCGCAGCAGCACGAGCTCCTGCGGGTTCACGAGCGCGTTCATGGTCGGCTGGATGGCCTGGCGCAGCTTCAGGTTCGTCTCGCCGTCGAGGCTCTTGGTCTCGACGTAGCAGATGCCGCTCGCGGCCTCGCCTACGGGCTCCGACACCGAGAGGATGAGCACATCGGCGGGGATGACCTCGCGGTTGCGGATCTGCAGAAAGTCGCCGACCTTGACCTCGGACCAGAGGTGGTCCTCGACGTGGCCGTTGCGCACGATGTGACACTTGGCTGAGTTGGCCTCGCGGTCGGACGCGTGGCGCCGCATGTCCTCCATGATCGCGAACACGGCGTCGATCGAGATCACGAAGAACAGCACGGGCGCGTTCGTGGGCACGCCGTACGTGTTCGAGATCGACTTGATCGACTGCAGCACGCACACGACGAGGAAGAAGAAGTTGGCGACCTTCGTGAAGCTCTCTTTCAGGAACTTGGGCAGGAACGTGAGCACGTTGTACTTGGACGTGATCACGACGTTCGTGCTCTTGTCAAACATGGCGTTGCCCGGCGCGTAGTTGAAGTACACCTCGCGCAGCTCCTGCTTGGGCTTGTCGCCGTCGCCTCCGCCATTACTGCTGCTGTTCGCGTCGCTGCCGACCGCCGTGGGGCCCGTGCGGCTGTTGCCTCGGCTCATGGGAAATTTGCCGCCGCCCGTGAGCGTGCGCTTGTGGCGCGCCGCGCTGCCGTCGGCCGCGTCGATGCGCTGCGGCTGCTGGAGCAGCGCGGGGCTGCCCATCTCGGCGTACACGTAGTCCGACGACGAGTTGCTCTCCTTGGTGAGCAGCGGCGGGTTGGACCCAGCGCTCGTGGAGCGCGTCTGGTGCCGCAGCAGCTCCTCGTCCTCCACGCGCGGGCCGCCGAACAGCCGGCCCTTGGACGCCATGTCCGCTATCTGTGTGTGTGAATGGCGCGACACGAGAGAGCGAGCGATAGACACACACGCGCGCGCGCGGATGCTTGCTTCCTTTATGAGCCTGGTGGTTATGTGTGTGTGTGGGAACCGCACTGCTTGCTATAAATGGATAGGCAGTACACTCTCGATTCGGTGGGAGTTGTTTGGAATTCTTTTTAGAAGGAATACTGTGTTTCATAATGGAGAGGTGGTGCATACTAGTGTGTGCTGGTTTTGTTGAAAGAATGAAATGTGAGAGGTTATGTGGGATGCGGAAGTGGATAGAGAGAGCTTGGGATAAGTAGCGCAAAAGCCGGTTGAGGGAGGATGGTGTATATGTTGAAGGGTGGACGAGGAACCCCTACCCGCGATGGTGCTTGCCCTGTTTATGCGCACATGGACTATAAATGACTGAGCGTTTGTATGGGGCCGCGCCAAGTCGCGGCGTGGCGACGATCTGGATGGTAGGGTTGACAAGCGCAGATATGGTGTGGTTTTTGGTTTGTGGTGGTTTTTGCGATCCTGATAAGGAGCCTTTTTCGGGGCAAAAGAAACTGGATGATGATATGGAGCTGTTCCAGCTGCCGAAGATCAAGGCGCCGTCTATATAAAGGAAGAAGCATCTATTTCTTTCTTTCCACACCCGCATCTAAAAATCGCGAATGCAATTCCGTCGGAGCATATGTGCCCATACAAATTATGAGGAAAGAGAAAAAAGAATAAATAAATTAAAAAGAAAAAGAGAGCGAACATTCTCTCTCCCAAGTATTTCTCGAAACACGGTGCCAAGTTACATCCCAAATCAGTTCAGGGTGCGCTGCAGCTGTCTCAGAGAACGACTCAGGTCACGCACATAACCTGAGTCTGCTTCCCCTCCCTATATCGCACCAGCATATAGCATATAGAATAACAGCAACACAAAAAGAAAGCCCAAGCGAATATGAGCAGCGCGTGGGAGCAGTGGGGCGCCAAGCGGCCGGCCACCGGCGCGCAGGACGCCTTCCAGAGTCTGCTGCGCGCGTCGCCGCTGGCCGCCGCCGTCTCGTCTAGTGGCGGCGACAGCGGCGCGTACTCGCTGCAGAAAGTGTGGGACTCGGCGCGCGATCTCACCAAGACCGCCGTGAGCAGCATCTCGCCCGCGAACTCGACGGCGTCGACAGTCGGCAGCGCGGCGGACCTGGAGGCCCTCGAGAGCGGCCAGAAGCACGGCGGCGACGCGAGCGCCGAGGACGCCGAGGGCGCGACGGCGACGTGGCCGCTCTTCCGCCGCAAGTCGAATACCGAGAACGCGCTGCTGCCCACCATGAGCTGGTGCGTGCGTTTGTGCATGAGAAGGAGATGCCTGCGGGGCTTGGATATATATATATATTGTGTGTAATGTCGCCAACGTTGTCGTGTGTATATGCTGCTTCTTGCACGCAGGAACACGCGGTTCAAGTACTTTGTGGGCATGACGCTCATGGGGCTCATGTTTTTCGGCATGGCGTCGATTTTTCTGCCACTGGTGCGCTTATATATATATATTTATACATATATATACGCAGGAAAGATCGCTGATGTGCAAGGCGTCATATACATGCTGTAGATCATGATCCGGCCGTCCAAGTTCGCACTGAGCTTCACGTTCGGCAGCCTCTGCCTCATGGGCGCGCTGGCGATGCTCAAGGGCCCCGCCGCGTACGCCGCGAGTCTGCTGGAGCCCAAGCGCCTGCTGCTCACCACGGCCTATTTTCTGACGCTCGGTATGTCGCAGTATGCGCTATTATGACGTATAAATGCTGCCGCAGTCGCTGATTGTGGATAATGCGACAGGCTCGACGCTGTATAGTTGCTTGGTGCTGGGCAATTATGTGCTCGTCGTGTGTAGTTCGATCATGCAGGTATGTTGGTTTGTGGAGGGGTTTATGCATTCTATATTGCCGCTCTGTATGTGCCTTTAACGGCTGTGGATGCATTTTGTTCACTATAGCTGCTCACGCTCGCCGTGTTTGCGATGTCGGCACTGCCCGGCGGCAATGCGAGTCTGAAAGGTATCGTTTTTTTATATTACTGTAGTAGTAATAGTATATATAAGACTCATATGCTTATGCGACTCTTTCTGTAGCATTTGGTGTGGTGTTTATGAAAGCTGCGCGAGGCATGCTCCAGACGTTCGCGCGGCTGTTCCGATAAATGCAAATTGCGCTGTCGTACAAGGAAATACGCGTTCACATGAAAGAAGCGAAAGAAAGAAGCAGATCCGAGCAGCACATTTTGGCAGAAGCGACCGCATACACTGGCCACGGCGAACGCCGCAAGCACCACAGCAGAATATGGACAGCGAGCCAGTCTTCAACTTGCCGTACTGGATGCCACAGGGAGCGATGCTGTCCGATCGAAGCCCACACAGTAGTTTTTTTTTTTCACTTTTTTTTTTAATATATAAACAGCTATGGAAGCGGACGCCAGGCTTTCATCAAGACAGCGTAACTGGTACATCTTATATTTTTTGAGGATTCAAAGCGCGCGTCGCATTCACTTTTGCTCTCTGCTGCTGCGGTTGGTGCGTGCGCTGTGGGCGTCCATGTCGCTCCATACCTTTCATATATGAAAGCGCATATATATATATATATATATAAAAGAAGTTAGCATATGAATTGTGCCATATAACACATTAGTGGGGCGCTACCAGTCGGTCGTGCGTGGCCTTGAGCGGGTCATTCTCGGGCGTGTGCTCGTCGAGGTACTTGATGCCCGCCATGAGCGCCACGCAGAGCACAGCGTAGCCGGCGCTGTTACAATAGACACACATATACCACGCGTTGTTGACGAACGGGCTGGCACGTGGCGGCCGATATGGACAACGCGTATTTATATGGAGCATATAGGCGCACCTTTGCTTGGTCGAGAGGTTCCGGAACGGCAGGAACATGGCACGCGCTTTGGTTATGACAGCCGACCGGACGTCAACGTCGTGTATATGAGTGAGTGCGAGAGGAGGTACAATTCCGCACAATAGCAATTCTCTCTTGGACGAAGAGCGTTGCTATGCGCCACAGTTGAGATTGCTAAAAAGAGAGTTTCTATTTGCTTTTGTGCATGTCGAAATATGCAATTCAAAAGGATTCCATTTTGCACATACACAGACCTCACGGTACTCTCCCTCCTTTTCCCCTCTCTCTCTCTGCCATTTTCGACACCGCGCAGCATGTCGACAACGTCAGCCGATGCCGCGCACGACGACGCGCCCAAGAAGCCGCCGCCGCGCAGCGGTCGGCGCCCGAGTGCCGTGTGGGAGTTCTTCGCGGCCATCCGCACGGGGCACAACACGGTGCACGCGCAGTGCCGCTTCTGCGCGCGCCAGTGCGCGGGTGTCGCGTCGCGCATGGCGCAGCACATCCTGACCAAGTGCGCGAGCGCGCCGCGCGCTGCCGTGGACGCGCTCGGTGGGGACGCGGCCATCGCGGCGGTGGCCAAGAAGCGCAAGCGCGCTGGCAGCGACGACAGCGCGCCGCAGGATGGAAGAGCCGCCGCAGCAGCGAAGAAGAAGAAGAGCGCGAGTCCAGCGCCGGCGCCCGCGGAGCTGCCGCCCATTCCAGCAGCAGCTGCGACTGACCCCAATGGCGCGCGCGGCGTCCTCGCAGACGCGGCGGTGGCGACGGCGCAGCAGAAGCTCGTGCTCGCGTGCGTGCTGAACGGCGTGCCGCTGTCGTTCGTCGAAGACGCGACGCTGATGGACGCGTTCGAGGCGCTGGCGCCGGCGTTCCCGCGCGTGAGCGCAGAGCGGGCGGAGACCGAGGTGCTGCGCCACGTGCACCGCGATGTGGTCGCACGCATCGACGCTGCGCTCCGCGAGAAGCAGCAGTTCGCGGTGCTGCACCGCCGGCTGGCTCCAGGCACCGCGTCGACGCGCGTGGACGTGTGGACTGGCGTGGACGATCGACGCGAGCCACCCATTCTGCTCGCCGAGATGAGCTCCGACGCCTCTCTCGCGCTGCAGCAGGCAGAGACCGTCGTGAGCGCGCAGCTGGCGCGCGTCGCGCCGACGGCGGTGCTCAGTGTGTGCACCGAGAGCGCGCCGCTGTACACGCAGCTCCGCGAGCTCCAGACCGAGCGCTCGCCGGCCGCTGAGGACAAGGACAAGGACGCCGCCGACGCTGCAGAGCCACGGCTGCGCGCTGTGATGCTCGGCACGTGCATGCTCCACGAGACGCTGCGGCTCCAGAGGAAGCTGCTGCAGAGCGCGCCGCGCATCATGGCGCTGCTCCAGGAGGCCACGATGCTGCTGTACACGCTCGCGAAGAGCACGAGCGCGCGCGTACACGAGGCGCTGCGCGATGTAATGGCGAGCGCCGAGACGTCGCGCTGGGACCTGCACTTCCGAGTGGCGCACCGCTTGCTATCTGTGGAAGCCGACGCGCGCGCGTTCTTCCAGGAACTCGGTGCTGCAGCAACGACAGCAGCGCCAGGCAAGACAGTGAGCTCCGCGCCGCCGCTGCCGCGCGCGACGTTCTGGGACGAGCTGCGCGACCTCCACGCGCTGCTGGCGCCGTTCGCCTGGGCGTTTGCGCTCAGCGAGTGCGAGTCGACGACGTCGGCGCAGTACCTGCTGCTGTGGCTCTGGCTGCTCTCGGTCGTCAACAGCAGCACGCCGTCCGCGTCCGCGTCGCTCTTGTCGGCGGACGAGAAGGACACGTTCGCGGCGCACATCGTGCGCGTGATTGGAGCGCGCGCCGCCGACCACCAGCTCGCGAGCGTACTGCTCGACCCGCGCGTCCACGGCGCGGGGCTCTCGGCGCTCGGCAAGCGCAAGGCCAAGGCGCTCGTGGTTCGCGTGGCCGAGCGCGTGTTTGCGCACGACGCGTTCCACGTCGCCGGCACGAGCGCGCGCGCGAGTCTGCTGGCGCACTTGGGCCATTTCGCCGAGAAGACGGCGCAGTTTGGCGACGCGATCGCGTGGGAAATGAGCGCGGGCAATGCGCCGCAGGTGTTCTGGAATGACTACGTGGACGACGCGCGCGAACTCGCGAAAGTGGCGCGCGCCGTGCTCGCGTGCGTGCCGCAGACGCAGAGTGCGCGCGCGTACTTTGCGCAGCAGCAAGCCGCAGACCCAGAGGAACCGCTGCGCGTGCGCCAGATCAAGCAGTTTTACAGGAAGCAGCAGCCGCAGGAGCCGCCGTGCAGGACGACGGACAACGTGGCGAAGGTGTACGCGAGCCTGCTGCTGCCGCTCGGCGCGCCGGACGGCTCCAAGCGCCACGACGAGCCGTGCCCTGCGCACGCAGACGACCACGCGTCCCACTTACTGGTCGCCATGGCGCAGCACATGCACGTGCTGCTCGCGGTTCACGACGACGACGATCCGGAGCACGACGCTGCGAGCCAAGAGAATGCAGAGACGCCGCAGCAGGAGCCGCCGCCTTATACCAGCAGCGAATCGAGCGCGACGGAGTCACCTGGAAGCAAGGACCCGACAGCGCCTGCAGAGAGCGACGCGGTTGAGCTCCCGACGCCAGAGGCGCCATCAGCAGCGGAGGCGGCGGCTGCTGCTGGGCTGGCGATCGACGCGTCGTGGTTCGCGTTCCGCAGCGGAAAGGAGCGCGCCGCCATTGAAGCTGCGATCGCGCGCTTCTTCTTCTCGGGCGCCGCCGCGACGCTCGCGGTCGTGTGAAGGCAGGCGTCGCCGTAAAACTATCGATTATTCGCAATGGTGTAGTGTTATTGACTTTTTGCCAATTGTTTCGGAATTGTCCCTGTCGTCCGTATGCTTCGACGTGCCCTGCATCTCCACTCCGCTCGCCATCGACTGCCGCATTCTCGGATGCGTCGCACAGACTGAGCTCCAGCAGCAACGAGTCCTGGGCCAAGCAGCGCGTGTCTGTAACCCCTGAGCAGATCGGGTGCTACGCGCCGAATCGTGCACGTTTGCCGAGTACGACACAACATTTCCAACCCCGTGGCCGCAGAGTCTGGACGTGGCTTTATGGCACCTGAGCTATCCCACTGACCATCGAAGTAGAGACAACATCGTGTGCGACGACATCCCGAGTTCTATCGCGATCTAACGAAGGAGGAGCGAACGGGGATCTAGAAAATGGACACATGGACGACCAAGACAGGTCTTCCTTGAATGCCGATTTGTTGTCTCTTCTGAATGACTTTCTTCTGTTGTGCGGATTTTGGAGTGCCTGCCAAAGGAAGACACGGACGCGAGCGGGCGGTTGCGCACGATTCCAAGCTCACTTCGTGCTCTCGTGGCAGCGTTGCGCGGCTTTCGCGGTATTGTGCGTATGCGTCTTGCTCTCGCTTCAAGGCAGCTGCGAGAGCTTCGTTCCCATACCAACAGCCAGCCAGGGGGATACCCAAGAGACTGAGCCAGGCCATGTCCAATCTCAATGGATCGTTCCACGCCTTTGGGAAAGCGTCCAACTTGGCGCCGTTGATACTGCTCGGCTCTTCTTGGACCGCATTATCAGGGGCTGGCAGCTGATGTAAGGGTCGACGGTACCATGATGGTACAATGTATCAATATTTCGGTACATCGGAATGTTGGTAGATGTTTATGACATCTTTAGGAATGATTGTATGTTTATGCATAGGTAAAGATAGGACGAGAATCCATCTGTTATC
>JAADVP010000294.1:0-26682 GCA_023335675.1 Globisporangium solare | reverse complement strand
TTTGCACGCTAGCGCTCAAAGCTCCCTCTCTTCCCTTTGGACACAGCGTTACCGCTGTGCCCTTCCTCTCACCTGCGCTTCCTCACTGCACGTGTACGTCGTGTAACGAGTCCCGTTACAATACACATATTCTCACGTTCCCCTCCGACCAAATGCGTCGGACTCACCACCATACGCTACCTACCTACCCCTAATTGGTATTATTGGTAGATATTGGCCCTACACAACTTTCTATTGGCCAATGCTCGGGAGGCGCATTCTTATTGGTTAAGGCGACTAGTACAAATACCTAGTAAGGTTGGAGTTTTGATCATATTTTTCGAACATTGTTTTTGAAATGGTTCGTTTTTACGGCGCCGTGATGTTATGGGGCGGCACCGGATGACTTGGTCTGTGAATATCCAAGTGGCTACTGGAAGGTGTATAAGACGACGGCCGATGTGACCGACGTCGTGGCTGATGTATCTGTGGTTGTAGTAACGTATGAGACGACGACGGTGGAGTCAGAGCCTGCCGAAGAAATGTGCGAGACTGAGACCGTAGAGGAGGCTGTAGGCGATACATACTAACGAGTTGAATGTGAGCGCGGTGGTTGCGGAAGTCGTGGAAATAAAACCGTCCGACGCTGCTGATAAGGCCGGCAGACGACGCGCCAACACCAGCCGGACTTCTATTCCATCCGCCATCTGATCCACTAATCAAGCGTTTCTATTGGTCGTTTCAATGAGTAGGGTGCGTGCGACTCCGCTGTCAACCTGGGGCGGACAACAGCGGATCGGGTTGTGGTGGTCATGCATTTTCCAATCGCGACAAGAACGATGCTGCGTCGGTCGTTTGGTGCCATGCGCGCGCTGCAGCGCTCTCGCGTGCAGCGGCCTTCGACCTCTTTGTTTGCTCGCGCGTTCGCGTCGTCGCCCGCGAATCCGCTGCTCGAGTGCGTGCGCGAGCGCAAGCTGCCGCCTTTCGAGCGGCTGCAGATCGTCGACATTGAGCCTGCGGTGCAGGCCGCGGCGGCCGAGTACACGCAGCAGCTGCGCGCACTGGAGCAGTCGCTCGAGCAAAACCGCGCGCATTTGCAGTGGCGCGACGTTGTCGATCCGCTGGAGGTGCAGAGCGACCCGTTGGGCCGCGTTTGGGGGGTTGTCGGCCACCTCATGAGCGTGCGCAACTCGGAGGAACTGCGCAACGTGCACGACCAATTGCAGCAGCTGGTGATCCAGACGTTCACCGAGGCGTCGCAGAGCAAGCCGCTGTACAACGCATACCAAGCGGTGCGCAACAGCGCCGAGTGGGAGTCGCTCTCGTTGGCGCAACAGGTACCCGCATCGCGCGATTGCATGAAGTTCTCGTGTGAATGTGGTGCGTACTGACTGGCGCTCATATTTGTTTTATATTTGCATAACGTATAGCGCATCATTGATCTCAGCCTTCGAAGCGCGTCTTTAAGCGGCGTGGGGCTCGAAGGCGAAGAGAAAGAGCGTTTTAACAAGCTCAAGCTGCGCGCTGCCGAACTGGTTTGTGCCGGAAATTTGACTATTGGGTTGCGTCTGAGAAATATGGCAAGTACTCACCAGACGCTTTCGCCTCGAGTTGTAGAGCACCAAGTTTTCGTCGAACCTGCTTGACGCCACAAAAGCGTTTTCGGTCATCGTGACCGACAAGCATGAGCTCGAGGGGCTGCCTCCGTCGGTTCTTCAGCTGTTCTCGCAGGTAATTGCTTCAACTGAGCTGTAGCTGGCGAAACGTGTTCTGACTAGATATCAATACAAACGTGTGTGCTGTGTAGAGTGCACGTGAAGAAGGCCATGCGGAGTCGACTGCGGAGACGGGTCCATGGCGCGTCACGCTGGACCCACCGTCGTACATCCAATTCATGAAGTACGCCGCGAACCGCGCGCTGCGAGAGACGCTCTACCGTGCGTCGTCGAGCCGTGCGAGTGCGGCTCCGTACGACAACGAGGAGATCATCAAAGAGACCTTGTCGATCCGCAAGGAGATGTCGACGTTGCTGGGCTTCAAGACGTACGCCGAAGTGAGCATCTCAAAGAAAATGGCGCCAAGTGTCGCCGAAGTCGACAAAATGCACGAGGATTTGCGCGAAAAGTGCGTTGCGATTGCCAAGCAGGAGATGCAGATGCTGTCGGAGTACGCCAAGGCCAACGGCCAAGACGACGCGCTCGCGCCATGGGACCTCTCGTACTGGTCGGAAAAGCTCAAGGCGGAGAAATACCTGTTCTCGGACGAAGAGATCAAGCCGTATTTCCCACTCGAGAAGGTTCTGGAGGGGCTGTTTGCACTCACGTCGCGTCTCTTTGGGGTCACGATCGAAGCTGCCGATGGCCAGGAAGAGGTCTGGAACAAGGACGTTCGCTTCTTCAACGTTCGCAGTACCGAAGGCAGCAAGGATGTCATCGCGAGCTTTTACCTCGACCCGTTCTCGCGCCCAAAGGAGAAAAACGGCGGCGCGTGGATGAACGTCTGCGTGGACCGCAGTCGCCTGCTTGGGCCACGTGAAGCGAACGGCGTGCGCAATCCGGTCGCGTACTTGATCTGCAACCAGTCGCCGCCTGTGGGCAAGACGCCGAGCCTCATGACGTTCCGCGAAGTCGAGACGCTGTTCCACGAGTTTGGTCACGGCCTCCAGCACATGCTCACCAAGGTCGAGTACGGCGCTGTCGCGGGGATCAACGGCATTGAGTGGGACGCGGTCGAGCTGCCGTCGCAGATGATGGAGAACTTTTGCTACAACGCAGGTAGGCTTCTTTTCTTTACTCGAGTTGCTCTTCTTTGAGGGGAATGGAGGCTCACTCTGTTGCTTTCTTCTTGTTGTGCTTGCTCACCAGAAACGATCAACTCGATCAGCGGACACTTCGAGACGGGTGAAAAGCTGCCAGCGGCCTTGTTCAAGAAGATCAAGTCGGCGCGCAACTACATGGTCGCGACCATGATGCTGCGTCAGCTCGCGTTCGGCGCGCTCGACATGTACCTCCACGAGCACTACGCTGGCGATGAACCTCTGTTCGACGTCCAGAAGCGCATCCTCGCCAGGTACGAAGATGTAACCTTTGAGGGTGCAAGGCATGAGGACTCTGGGCAATTGAACGAACTCTGTGCTGACACTTCAGGTACTCGGTGCTGGAGCCACTTGACGAAGATCGGTTCCTGTGCTCGTTCAGCCACATTTTCGCGGGCGGATACGCGGCCGGGTACTACAGGCACGTCCGCACACGATGATTGTCTTGTCATGTTTTCGTTATGTGACGACTCGCTTGTTTTTTTTTTTTCATATGATTACGATAGCTACAAGTGGGCGGAGATCCTGTCATGCGACGCGTACGGCGCGTTCGAAGAGGCCGCCGCGACTCGCGAGGGGCCAGCGGCCGTGGCAAGCGTGGGCCGCAAGTTCCGCGACACGATCCTGGAACGAGGCGGCGGGCAGCACCCGCTGCAGGTGTTCGAGGAGTTCCGCGGGCGGAAGCCATCGGTGCAGCCGCTGCTGACCCAGTACGGATTAGCAGACGCGGCGTAGGAGCGCGTTGTGTACGTACTGAAAAGATCTACCGTAGAGGGCAAGTGCGCTCTTCCCAACCGTTCGCAATGTGAGACTGTTGAACAGTGCTTCTCGTGTCAAAAGCGCTCTCTACGTACGCCGCGCGCCCGCATCTCCCGCCTCTCGATATTTCGCTTTTTCGACCATTGGCGGTGCGCTGTTTTAGTTTTGCTCGCATGTGAGTGGCTGATGGACCGCCGCGCGCACGGGGTTCGCCCACTTGGCGATGGGTAATGTTGCTGCTATTTGGAGCAACTTCAAGTTCAAGGTTGTGCGACCCGCCGCCTGATTCCCCGCGGATCAAGTCTCAGAGGGATATTGACGATGCCAATTTTTCTAGAATGCGCGCGTGTGTCGATCGCGGGACCAGTCTCTGGACGCCGATCATGCTGTCGCTCGTCATCTTGCGTCACGTGGAGCGCGAAAGACAGGGGTCCGGCGGATTCCCTCCACCCATTCATGCGAGTCCGGTGCGACCACAGCGGCACACCACCCAAGCAGCCCCGCTGCGAAGTGTGGAGACGTGGCAGTGAGCTTCTGATTATTATTTTTGGAAGGTCCATGAAAGATCACGAGGAGCCGCAGCGGTTCTTTTTCTCTTCTTCTGATGACAGGTGCGAACCAACTGTACGACCATGAGCGTGCGATGGAAGCGCAGCATGCTGCTTCCTTGTCCCTGTTTTTGTTTTTGCGCTGCGTTTGGTTTCGTGTTCGCATTCACTATCCATTTGACTCGAAGAGCAGCAAGCGCACGCATTTTTCCCAGCAGACGATTCGTTGCGGCGCGTGTTTTTATTTGACAGAACCGAACGATCGTCTCGTGCCGCACGCACCCTGTCGCCATCGCCGCCGTCTGCGCGCTTCACCGTCCCAGTTTGAATCGCACGCTCAAGCGCACACATCCCAAGACAGCGCAGCACTCGCACGCACGCATACGCACGCGCGCGCTCTTCAACACACGTCCGCGACCCTGTGACGAAATCCTTCTTCGTCATCCATCTCCACCTGATTCGGTCCACGGGTTACGTGAGCTTGCGTAACTCAGTAACCTGTTAATTAACACACACACAGACGATGGTGAGCGTGTGTTCGTTCGGCTCGGAGCTCCCGATGCAAAGCAAGTTACGAACCTACGTCGTCTTAACAGCCAAGCCGCGTACCAAGCACCTGCCCAGGACGTGCTCGAGTATCAGCACCACCAGCAGCAACAGCAGCACGGCCAGCGAGGACGAAGACGACGACGACGACGACGCGCACCTTGTAGGCGACGGCTTTTCTTCTCTCGGCCTGGACTGCAACATGGCGTACGAGTCTTACGCCGCCGTCGCGTCGCGATACAATGCCAGCAACAACGGCCGCAACGGCTCGTCCCCGCGCGAGCTTCGCTGGAGCGACCTGAACCTGAAGTCGCGCGGCCCACGCGTGGAGCTGTCCAAGTTCATGGCGACCAAGACGAGCCAAAAGGCGCGCAAGCGTTATCAGAAAAAAGGCGCTGCAAATGCTGCGGCTGTCGCTCACAACGAGGACCATGGTCTTTTCGCGATGCACACTTTGGAGCTGTGCCTTGAGTTCCTCGACGTCCAAGATCTCCAGAACGGCACGCTCGTGTGTTCCGAGTTCAACAAGATCATCACAAGCACGAAGTGCCTCTTGCCGTCGCTGTACTCGCAGAAATGGCGTCCATTTACTACACAGGCAATGCCACCAGCATACCTCAAGGCTTCATACCAGGACCAGCTGAAAATGTGCCTTAGCCGGAAACCAGCGATCGAGTATCCCTTGGTGACCCGCAGCTCTGTGAAGCAAAACCCCGTGAATGGTACGTACGAGATCCATAACAACTCGATGCTTCGCAGCTTTGAGCGCGGCTCAGTGGATTCGGTCCGAGGCACCAAAGCCCTTCCCGTGCTCCCCTGCGCGAAGGCACTGCAGAAGCAGATCTCGTACTACGAGGTGTCCATGAAAGGCAGCGGAAGTGTCGGAGTGGCTTCGATCTCGAACGAAGACTCGCGCAATGCCTACGGCTTCGGATCGGAGGAGCACTTGGGCTGGAAGGGGGTCTCCTATGGCTACCATGGCAACGACGGTGATTTCGTATATAACGACGGCACGGCGCCATACGGTGGCGAATGGACCCCGCTTGGGCCATCGTGGGGTGCTGTGGGTGGTCAAGATGACAAGGATGCAGCGACGTTCGCCATTGGTTGCGGCTTCAACCATGCGACGGGTCAATTATTTTTCACGCTGAACGGGAAACTTGCGGGAATAGCGCCCGTGGCGATCCTCAAAGGGGAGTATGCGGCTGCCGTGTCGCTCCATTCCTATGGCGACTCGGCGACGCTCAATGTGGGCACCATGCCGTTCCTCTTCGACGTCGAGAGTTTCTGTGCAAGTCCTTAGCGCGGCCTTTTGCGGTGTGTTTCCTGTCTGGAAGCAACGCCGCAAAAGTGTTGTGCTGAGGGCTTGCACAGATCTTGCTTGCTATGAATGATTGAATGGTTGTATGTATCTGCATGTCGCTATGAGTATTTCTGTTGTAGTGATATCGGGAGGATGGATGGATGGATATGCTCATAACCTCTTCTTTCAATATATGGTGCTTGCATTTGTTCTCTTCATCGTGTTCTTGTGTTTCTTGCTGGCTGAAGCGTCGGTGACGAAACATAAACACGCATCGCACGTACTTCAATAGTCGTATGCGCCATGGAACAATGTAACGCTGGCTCACGTGTCGTTGCTTCCGACGGCGAATGCGACTGTGTCGGCGGCCCATTTACGCCCACCCATCAAACGCGCTGGTCCACTTGCGTCTGAGTGCGGAATTGCGGGTGCGCGCATCCTGGTAAAACTTCAACTGACAGAATGCGGGAGTGAGGCTCATAGCTCAACTTCAACCAGCAGGATGCAAAATTGGCCAGCAAGAATGATGGTCTAAAGCCCCAGGCCCTCTTTAGAGCTGCTCAAAGCGAAAAAGCAGATTATTTAGCTGGCTATTTACCTTTTAAAATTTGCTACAAGGGTATGCTTTGGCGAGACTCGATTCACCTGCACTCCAAGACTGCCGTTGCCGCGTGATGCAGAAGCGGAAGAGCGCCCGCATCGCCTACAGACGGCGCATCATGTGCCTCGCATGGCGAGCGCGTCTCCAGCCCCTTATTCGCAGCGCCGGAGATGCTCGTCCCGCTACCGAGCAGCTCGTCCTTTTCAGTTGGCTCAGTCGCATGTGGCTGGGGTGTGTCTGCCTCATATAGTGGCTCACAATCGATAGATGCATTTGCTGCTGAATCGCTTGCGAGCTCCTGTTCAACAGGCTTCTCCAGGTTCTTCTCGTGGTCTGTAGAAGCCAATGTTGCACTTGAAGGCGCAATGGGTCCGCTACTAGCTGCTTCGCGGCTTTGGTTGTCGTTTACATGCGCGTTCTCGGAAGGAGGAGTTGGCCGAGAGCTTCGACGCATCAGCGTCTTCATCGCGGGCGACACAGTTGCTACCACAGACGAGGATGTCGGTGGCGATGGAGTTGCGAGCCCCTCGGCTGTGCCCAAGTCCACTGAACTATCCTCATGTGTTGACAGCCGCCGAGCATTCCGATTGATCTTCTTTGCGGCTTCGGCGATGGCGTTTTCGATAACTCGAATCCACTCAGCCTTGGCATGAGCACTGTCAGCGTACACAATAAACGACTTCGTGGGGTTCAAGATCTGAAATGCGCGCTTGTGCACGACGTTATCCGGGATATCTCCGATTCTTGTGAGCTTCAAGCGAAGCGAGTTGTGCGGATTCCAGTAATGTCCCAAAATGTTCTTGTCGGCGTACAGCAATTGATCATTGAACAGGAAAAAGTGGTATGTTTGGTTCCGAGACCGGCATTTTTTGGTCAGGTCGCCCTCTCGGATAAACCGCGTCGTGTCTTTCAGGTAGATGTGGCTCCGGTTTATTCGCTTGATCACCAAGCTGAGCTCCTCGGATGTTTTCTGACGCTGGATCATGTCTTTCATCCTCTTGATAAGCAGGTGGATATCGCCCATGGCCCGCCATGGGTCGTCTGTTGCTGCGGCTGCTTCGATGTCCTCCACCCATGTCTGCGACTCATCTGCTTCGTTGTCGCCAGTACAGTTTTCGTCAAGAGTGCTCTTTACCTTGGCCAGCAAGCTACAAGATGTTTGTCTTTCGATAGGCATCCCTAAAAACAGGCACGTTGAAATACTAAAGCGGAGCAAATCCAAGCAGTGCGTAGTCATCGTCAAATCGGATTGGTTGTTGCAGAGAACTGTCGCTGACAGCGCGAGCAGTTGGAACCAGACGCGCTCAAAGAGCAGCTTGATCAAATCGGGGCTGATGCACGCATCGACATCGACAAAGTTGAAGGTGTAGTAAGACTAGGTGAGGTCCTTGAGCAGCTCTTCAAACTGCGCGACCGATCTGGGCAAGTTTCCACGAAACTTGTCACTCTCCAAGTCAAGCAAGGGCGAGCTCGGCTCGCGCGCTTTTGGAGTAAAACGAGTGCCCTTGATATGCATCGGATGGTGAGCGATGTCTTCGTAGATTTATTCGAGGGATCTCTTGGGTAAGTCTTTTCCGTTGTCGATCCCGCGGTTATTTTTGGCGAATTGCTCTTTTGACATCTTGTTCTTCTTCACCTGCGGATTGTGCAGATCCGTATTGAGCATAATGATGGAGTATGCGATAATCATGACCGTATCGGCAGACGAGAAAGACGCTGGAGAGTCCTTGTAGTAGCACTGTGCGAATGCTTCGACCATGCGCTCAATCTTTTGTGCTTCTCCAGGGAGCAGGAATCCTCCGTTTGTGAGAAAATGTCGGAGCGATTCGACGAGAGTCATTCCTTTGAACGATATCGCTCTCACATACGACAACCGGACTTGAACCTTGAAGTCTTCGTCGCCTTCGCCAAGATAGTCGCCAATTTCTGTTTCGTCGAACGAATCGTGGTACATGCGGAGGAACGACGTGACGTCGCGAGGTGAGTCTTTCACAAAGTTCATTGCAACGAGGTACTCGATTGCCTTCTTTAGGCTTTTCGAGAATGCAATTTCCTTCGCACGTAGTAGTAACTGGCGGTTATGTTCCTGGAGCTCATTTCGCATGCGTACTGACATGCTGCCAAACTTTGGCTTGCGGGTGTCATTGCTCGTGCACGAATCCATCGAATTTTTACCACTGACAGGAGAACTCGGTTGGCTTGTAGGGTTTGGATTTTCGTGAACGTCAAGCGTCGTTGGAGTGGTCGACGACGTTAATGAAATGGGCTCCAATAGCAACGACTCGTCTCCCGCTTCATCTTGTTCCCACCCGCCATTATCCATGGATAAGTGGCAAATGCGAGCATCGCGACTGATTAAGTGGGCATGGCCGCTGGCATCCATCACACTCCGCGCTATTGCTAAAATCGCAGTGATAGCTTCAATTTGCAAGTTCAACGCAGCATCTTTGCCTTCTTCGGTGCCACTGATGTGGGTGTTGGTACCCTCAGCAATGGCACATAGCGCACAGCACACTTGCTCGAAGGTGCTCCACTGGTGGGTGCGGTCCATGTCGAAGTTCAAAAAGAATTCCACGACGTTGTGCGGGAGCTGCATCCATGGTGTCAGTTCTTACATGATGTCTAACTGATGGTTTACTGCGCAAACGGCACTGCTTCGGAGGATTCTCAAAATCAGATGCTCGAGCAGCAACGCAAGCTCGACTTTCGGGCGCCGTCGATAATGGTTCCACAAAGTCGATACCAGTGTCAGACTTGCTCGGAAAACATCGGTGGACCAAATGAGAACGATCGAATTGACAGTCGAGAAGACAAAGCGCCGGACGATTTGGCCAAAAATTTGTCGCTCCTTTGTCTGTGTCCCAGCAGCCAAGAGGGCGACGTTGAGACCGCGAAGTGAGTTGATGATTGAAAGCTGATCGTGATCGTGTCCATGTTCGGTAGCATTCGCTACTCGACGATGCACAGCTTTGCTGAGAGTGATGATAAGCTGAAGAGCGTTCATCTCCGCCTGCCGAAAGCAACACAAAGAAGGATTACTCTAGTGTCAACAGTATCGAGAATACACACACACACAACGAAGTACTTACGTGTGACTCGACAATGTCACTCATAGAAGCTATCAGGTCGGTACAGAACGCCGAAGAATGAATCGAAGAGTGGCTCTGCATGCAAACAATTCATCGCTTTGTCAGAGACTCTCAAGTAGGATCTTCACGAGCGGCTGGTTTGGGAAACTTTACCAACCTTGAAAACCCCCAGCATCTTTTCGGTAATTTTCGCCGTTTCGCAATCGGAGCTGATGTCATCGATGAGGTGGGTGACGATAGATCGAGCGACTTCGTTCGAGTTCCATGATGAGACTCTTGCTTGAGCGCGCTTGTTTACGGCAAGCTCGCGTTGACACTGGTCGGACTCGTAGCGACTCGTGACTTTGCACACGAATTCATTTTCCACAGATTTTACCAGCGAAGAGTCGAAATCGCCGATGAAGATGATTGACTTCAATGTGACATGGAGTATCGCGGGGCTGAAGCCATTCAGACATTTTCGAACAACCTGTGTGCCGACAATGTTGTAAGAGTCAAAATCTCCAGTGGCGTGTACGCGCATCCCAGGAGGAGGAAACGGTACCTTTCTAAAAACGGGAGTGCTTGCGCAAATCGAGATTTGACTGCTTGGTGGCAAATCGAAGCAACGGCGCCGACTATCACCTCCAAGCGGCATGCGTCAGAGACGACTGCTGTCTCGTCAAATATACCCGCATCAAAGCATTGCGAAATTCCTTACAGAGCTGCCTCAGCAGCAGGTCCGTGACGAGTGTAGCAGGCGAGCAAAAGCGGATACATGTAATACTCGAGCGCATCTTTCCAGCTGAATGTTGGGTCGACTTCGGCTTCTGGTGAGAATGGTCGCAATGAGGGATTTGTACTTGTTGGTAAGCAACATGCATTGACAAATCATTTGTACCGTCGATTTCGCAGGTGTTCGTGACAGCCGAAGCTGGAGGGCTAGCTGGCTGTGTGTCTCGAAGCTCGATTGACTTAGTCATTGAAGTGGTTGTTGGAGTTGATGGGTGCGCATGTGCTGCTAAGTGAAAACCCGCTACTTTGTGCTTCGGCTGCGCTAGTAGCTGAAGGTGAGCGCTAGCGCTCGGTGGTTCGTGCCCTGGATTTGTTATTTGGAGCCACTTTATACGTAGTTCCGTTAACGAATTTAGCTGCAAAACGAGGAGAAATTATACCAAGGCGCGATTATTAGAAAAGCTGAGCAGCAGGTAAAGAAACGGCAACAATACACAGACAAACCGTTTTCTTGTAGCACAGGAACACTTCTGTACCGCCAGAGTTCATGTTGAGATCGGCGACGTGTCCATCTGGCGATTTGTCAAGTTTCATGCAGCTGTAGGTTCAATCAAAACTCATCAAGTCAGTGTCCATTTTTGAGTTCCCATTGGCGAAGTATGCTCTCGCTAACGTACTTGTAGGGAATCTTCTCTCCTTTTTTTGGAAACAGCGCTGTGGTGTTGACAATCGAGGAAGTTGCTGACCGCTTGTAGCACAGCAAGATCTTCTCCCCCTGAGTTCCCTGAATAAACCAGTGCGACAACGACAAACGTAAGTACAGCAGCATTGGAGTAAACTATTCCAATCATCATGTCTGCTCTGTCTCGCATCGCACCGTGTTCAGGTCCGCTGGAAGGCCTCGTCGTTGGACGACTTCGTAGTCGGTCGGCACAAACCCGCCTCGTTCAGGATAAATGGCGATGATTTCGCTGATTGGGGGCTTGTTTGACGATTGATCTTTGCTTTGGCAGAGGTAAACAAACACGCCTCGAGCGCCTTTGTTCAAATCGGCGCGCAACCCACTTGGAGATCGCTCCAGCTGAACAAAAGTCCAAAATGAAAGCAAACACTCAGAAGCTGCTCAAGTGGAGATAATACGAACCAGAAGACCAGCAGCAATAGTAAAAACAAAAGAAAAAACCTTGGTATATCCGTCCGGCACCGTGTCGCCAGTGAACATGACCGTCAAGTCCGTAATCGGCATTTCTTCATCTTGCTTTTTCCGCTGCACAGCGTGCTCGTCTGTGTTGGTATTACAAGTGGAGGCAGAGGGCAATAGTTCGTGAACGAAGAGTTGCTAAGCACGCAAGCAGCCAGTCGTATGTACTTTGGACTCAGACGTCGCTGATACGTGCGTTTCCCTTTCTCGATCGCGCTTGGCATCAACGCTTTCAATCTTTCTTGTGGACTCTTTGGCGGCACTAGCGTTGCTTTAGCAGGGCCTGCACTTTCGTCGGTCTCGGACGCCGCGCTGCTGGATGCCAGGGACGCGATCCTGCTCCCGTTCCGCGACGATCCACTTACAAAGTCCGAGCCGCTGCCGTAAACGCTCAAGGCCATCTCCGACCTGTTCCGCGCCGACACGCGATTGCTGTGCGCGAGCGTCTGCTGACACACTTCTCGCAGCGCCGTGAACCCTTCATCGTCCTGCATGGTCTCCTGCAGCAAAGTGTGGATGGCGTTCCGAAGTATCGGCTCGAACTTCCACTCGGACCCAGGGAGCTCCGGAGCAGCGTCAGCGTTGTTGCTCACGCCATTTGAAGCCGCGCCACGCAGCTCGTCTTCGGGGAGCTCCTCGAGAGCCATCGCGAGCTTCATCTTGCCTCGGCTCTTTCGCCTCGCGCCAACAGACCGCGGCGCGGCGCTGTCCGTCCTAGCGCTTATGGGGGAAAGCGAGTGGCGTTGGCATTGTGGCTAATGCAATTAAGAGACGCTCGGCGCTCGCTATTTTCTGCCGCTGCTTCCGTTTCGCTTCTTTTCTCTCTGCTATTGGCGAGCGGTGAATGATGATGACGCTTCGTGTCGTTTCGCGCATCCCCAATGTGTTCCAAATGTTGCGCGAAGGGTGCGTGAAGCTGCACAAAAATGTGGAGTGGAAGCCAAAGTGCAACACCATGAGGGAAGCACTGGCATGAGCGCTTGCGTGTGCACGGATGGCGACGCGAACTTCGAGCGCGTCGTCCGCTTCTTCCGCTGAATGGCGCGCGAGTGAGCTCAGGCGCCGCGTTGAGAACCGGCGGCGCGCAGCGCAGTCGCTCTTGTCGCAGGAACCGAGCAGCAGCAGCAGTGGGGCAAGCACCAATGCGTCGAGTGGGTCCCCCGCGTCGCCTTCATCGCTTACGTCCTCGCTCACGCTGCTGGCTCCGGAATCGCCGTTGTCGATAGTTGTTCCGTCCTCGTCGTCGTCGTCTTTGTCGCCGTCGCGGCTGCAGCCCCAGATTCGATCCACATGGGAGCAACTGCCAACGCCAGGATCGTCAGTGTCATTGCCGCAATTATGGAGCACAAAGCACGAGGTTTTCGACGTTCAGATGGACGTGACCGACATGCAGAGCAAGTAGGCGGTGTCCATCCGCGCGTGCGACCAGCAGTTCCAAGTCGAGAAAAGCGTGCGCCAACTCCCGTTGGACATCTCGGCGACGCAGCTCACGATCCGCCGCAAGAAAGACGAGCTCGACGCGCTGCAAACCCACGTGCTGCGGCTGTCAAGCACACTTCACGATGCGTCTGCGGACAAGAACTTTGCAAAGAACAAAGTGCGCCAGCTCGAAGCGAGCCGCAAACAGCGCCATGGGCTGATGCGGTGCGCAACTTGCTCAAAGGAGTTTGTGTCCGATATGTTTGCAAATCATGCGGCGACTTGACTGGCAAGCAACTCCAGCGAGCGTTTCGCTGTAGTATCTCATGTTGCATCTTCTTTACTGACGCTTCCTGAGATAAAGACTCCTCGAAGTGTCAATCAGATCCTGGATCAGGCCCAAGACATCGAACACCGCGCCTTGAGAATGACGACCATAGAAGCACACGAGCAACGGAAGCTTCCATGCTTTGTCTCACAGCCGCCTCGTAACCTTCGAGTCGATGGCAGTGGCAGCAAGAGCATCACGCACAGTGCTATTCTGCTGCAATGGGATCCACCGATCTTCACTGGTTCCACGCCGATCATCGACTACGAAGTCCGATTCTCTATTTGCCACTTTGTCAAGCGAATGAAAGATGGCGAGAGTTGCGTGTCATGGGCATTCGAGTCACTCCCACCACGGACAACGTCGCGCTGGTGTCTGCAAAACCCCGTCGCTGCGAATCAGTTCTGGGTGCGAGATCTTACAGCAGACCAGGCGTACGGCGCGTTTACGATTTGTGCAATCACGAAAAACGGCAAAAGCCAACCAAGTAACCAAGTGGAAGCAGTCACTACTGCAGCCGCAATGCCGCCTACAAAGCCGTATTTCCTCTGTGTAGGCGTCGTGACCGCGAAAACGATCACTCTGACATGGAAAGAGCTGATGGACGATGGGGAAAACCGATCGACTTTTATGAAATTTGCTTTAACGAAGCGATCATGGAGGATACCATCCTGGAACGCAGCAGTACCCACGACAAGAACAACAATTTCCTGGATGTCTCGGAAGTAGTGTACAAACCGAGACGCATCCGCACGAACTCCAATGCCGCGATGTTCACTCTCACAGAGTTGTTAAGCGGAAAAGAACATAAAGACTTCCAGGTGCGCGTGATCAACCAAGCAGGCATCCCTGGTGATTTTTCTGACCCCATTGCATCCATTCTCACGATCGATGAGTGCATTTGGCACCTGTCACCTTTAGCTCGTCAAGTGCCCTTGGTTGCTGTTTTTTTTTATTTACTCTGGCGATTCTTTCTCGTATCCAGCACCAGACAATGAATTCAAGTTGCTCGATGAGCTCCAGGCTGCTGTGAACTCTCGTGCTCGTGTTGTTGACTCGCAGTTCCTCAGCGGATTTATGCAGCGTTACGACCGTGATCACTACATCCGCCTTGTTTCTCGGTTTATTACATCGCCGCATCCTAGTATGGAAGGCAAGATAAACGCGATCTTGAGTCGTGCCCGGATGGACGATGAGAGCGATGATGAAGATGATAGTGCCGATGACGACCCTATCAGTGAGAAGCTACGCTCGAACACGCCGAAACCACGGTTCGAGGACCTCTCAGAGGAGCAGCAAGTCCAAGAACGACGACGGCAATTTCATTTTCGTATCTCGGAGTTTGGGCAAAGACTCAAAACCGCAGAGTACAACGTGCAATGGTGTAAAGACCGTCGCATCGACCTTGCTGCGCTCATCCACGCTGCAGAAAACCGAATTCTTGAAAAACAAGCCGAGCTAGAGCGTGCGAAAATGTTCGCCGGGCCTCAAATGGACTCGGACGTTCTGGAGAACGGTTTGCAGCGGTTTTACACGAAGGATCTCATTTTTGCGCTTGAAGACGAAATCGGGATTGAGCAGCTGTATATCGTGGATACCAAGAGCGAAATCGTGCAGGTCGAGAATTACTTGCGAGCCGATGAGCGGAAACGGGATACGATTCAGGCACGATTGCAAAATCGAAAAGACGCACTGGAAGTATTCGAAATGAATCCACACAGTAGTGCCAACGACAGCATACACCAAGATGTAAAAGTAGCGAGCCTCGCGCGACTGCGGGATGGTGTATTGTTTCGTGCCTTTTCTGCGTTCGTGATAAATCGTGCGAGTGCGATCGAGATGCGAAAGAAAGTGCACACTACGTTGCTCCAGTTTGTGAATTATCGTTGCCGGATGGCATTCACCCACTGGGTAACGGTCGTGCGCAAGGTATTGCGACAATCTGGCGAAGAGAATGCATGTGATGTTGGTAGCATCGCACTCGCGAATGCAGCGCTTGATCGCGATGATCTGCTGCTGCAAAGCCGAGAACTTCTTCAGCAGCTTCGGGAAACGGATGAGAAACTCAAGAATCTGGTGTGGACGAAAGAGCAACAAGCCGAGAGAAAACAGCTTTCCACCACAAAACTGGACGCCGAGCAGGCGCGCAATCGACCTGACCAGCTCCAAGACAAGTTGTCTCCTTTTCTTTTAGAGGCTGACGCGAAAATGAATATTGAAGACTTTGAAGGAGCGGCGAGGTTGTACGATTTCGTCTACAGCAATGACACCTGGACGAACGACATGCCACTTACGATGGTTCTTGAGTTGCTATTGAAGCTAGGGAGAGTGAATTACCACGTGCAAAATTACGAGCAAGCACTTATATTTCTGAACCGAGCCGCATTTCTGGCTGTGAAACTCGGAAAACGAGACGAGGAAGGTGCGGCTGCGTTGTGTATGGCTCACGTCAACTTTGCGCTGCGCTCACTGCGGCTCAGCATAGAAAGCTATGAGCACGCGCTTCTCTGCTTTGAAGCTACAGGGGACAAAAAGGGACAATTGTCGTGCTTTCGAGGACTCGAGCAGGTACACGGTAAACTTGAGGACACTGAAATGGTCCAAGTGAACAAAGAGCTAGCCGATGAGATTGAGTTTGCACTCGCCACCAAACTCTCGAATGCAGGTCAAGTGCTGGATCATTTGCGGACGCGACTCGTTGGTGCTGGTGCTGAATCGTTTACCGAGATCGTACTGGAGCGAGTCGGCGCAACCGTCCCACGATTGAGAACGCAGCGCATCATGCGCAAACTGGATATTCGGGAAGAGTTGAAGCTCATGGCAAGTCTCGAGTCGCTTTTGCTAGAGAAGAAGGGGCTACTGATCCAAGGAGAAGCTGGTCTGAAGTGTGCACTCGCGGGTGATACACTGCTAGTGGACTCTAGCGTGATCATTGGTACGAACGCTCGGTACGAAATTGAAGACTTCAAAAAGAAGCTGGCAAAAATCATGGGGAGTGTGAAAGCTGGCGAAGATCGCATCACGAAGGAAATCGCAAATGCTAAAATTCGGATCGGCAACTCGGAAGATGAAATCAAAGAGTTGGAAGCAGAGTTGAGTGTGGAAACGGGCAATCTGATGCGGCAGATGATGTCAAAGGAGAAACTGCGGTGTTTTCGTTTCAGTGCCACGGACGAGGCACTGAAGACTGTCATCGGCACCGCGAGCCACGGTGTTCCGACATATGTGGCGACGGCTGAACTGACTGGAATCCTATTTGATTTGCTCACTGGGGCGTGCCTAGGTCAGGCGGTAGGAGACCCACATAGACAGCATTTGGGTCCACTAAGGGGCCATCAAGCTCAGATCGTGAGTCTGTACTACATTGGCAACCGCATCTACACTGGCGGCATGGACGCTGCGCTCGGTATCTGGGAAGTTCAGGATGCCGTCATCGGAGGATTCTCCGTGGCTTTGGTGGCAATGCTTCAAGAGTTTGATGCTTCTGTGGTCAGCGTCGTCGCAGACATGCAGCTAATCGCGTGTGGGTGCTCGGATTGCGATGTGTTTGTGTTCGACGCAGTAACATTTGCGGCCGTTGCGCGCGTGATCACTGCGCATGAGCGAAGTGTGATGGGGATTGCAGTCGACAGTGGCAACAATTGGCTCACCACAGCTGGCGCTGACAACCGCGTCAAAGTGTGGGAACTTGGACCTCGTTCGACACAGACTTCGTACCAGAAGATCGCATTGCGGCATTGTCTCGAACTTGAGCGTCGTGGTGATGAATTCTCCAACGGCCACGTGCATCTGATTACGCGCGTCAAGCAAACATCGAGCGAGATTGTAAGTGGTGACAGCAACGGACGCATCGTCATCTGGAACCTCGACGCCGACTGCAAATTGCTGCGCATCTGTGACGTACACAAAGGTGGCGTCCCTGTGACGTGTCTTCAATTTGACGCGACGCGACTCGTGAGTGGTGGCCAGGACGGTACGATCTGTGTCACCGATTTTGCCACGGGCCACCTGCTCCAGACACTCGTGGGCCACAAAGAAAGCGTCTTGGATCTCCAGTTCGATCGTAAACGACTCATGAGTATGTCGAGTGACGGGAAACTGCGCTTGTGGTACTGGCAAAGTCGCATCGGAATCGGTGGCGACCGCAGAAAGTATCACATCCTCGGCTCCGGCTAGACGCTCAAGGCACTTTCGCTCAAGTACCGCACAAGCATCAACCAATTGCTCCAGTGGAACGGTCTCCCTGACTCAAGCCACCTGTATCTGGGCCAAAAGTCGATCGTTGAGATTGATGCAAGTAATAACGCTGCCGCCGATGAACTCAAGACTTTGGACATGGTCGTGCCGACGCAATTTGGCAAATTGTCGTACGAAAACCTGGCATTCGTGGCTGCCAACAAGGCGAAACGAGCCGATGTGGAAACTCAGTGGGCATCGCAGAAACTGGCGATGCTTGCCAAGGAGTATTTCCCATCACTTGATGAAGACGAGGAAGGGAAGAAAGAAGAGGCGGCGCAGGAAGACGAAGGTGAGAGCTCAGATTTCGATGTGGCGCTAGAGTCCGAAGAAGAAGCAGAAGACGAAGAAGCAGAAGAGGAAGACAATGGGAATGCCGCGCAAGACGAGTGATGCTGCGAGCAGTTGAGCCAGAACAGCTAAATACCAACGGCACAACGAGAAAAATCCAACATCAACATGTTTTTGACTTTTTGTAAAGAGAAGGAAAGAAAGACACGGCACAAAGCACGCAGCCGCAATCTTCGATTTCGTGGAAGCCAAAGAAAGTTGCAAGGAGGGCAAGAATTTACACAACACGGCCGCTATCGTCCTCCATGGACCAGACCAGCTTGTCCTCCAAGTACATGTTGCAGCTCCGGAACGCCGTGCGCGCGTGGTCGCCCGCAAAGAACTCCCACGCCGTGTAAAACCAGAACGCGACGCACTTGCGGTAATCATTTGGCTGCACCGATCGCTTCAACGACAGGATCTTTCGCCATTCCTCGATCACAAACGTGGACAAGATGTCTTCGTAGTGCGACAGGCGCAACGGGTTGCGCACCGTGTAGAACGTCGTCCAGTACTTACCGTAGCCTTCGAGTTGCTTCAGCCCGTCGTTGAACTCCGGGGAGCGGAACTCTTCGAGCGTCGCATCGAGCATAAACACGAACTTGTCGCTGTACTTGGCCTCTTCGTCGTAGAACTTCTTCCAGGTCACCGAGAAGAACTGCAGCGCTTCGCTCGGGTCGTTGCGCTTGACGCGGTGCATGCTGTGCGCGTGGCGGAGCTTCACGGGCTTCTTGCGCTCCCAGTGCCACTCCTCCGTCGGCGGGAAGATCGCCATGGGCACCATCACGGAGCCGTTGCCGCAGATCGCGACGTACACCGAGATGTAGTCATCGATCTCCGACGGCTTCGCACCCTCGGGGTTTTCCTTTGGCGGCGCATCTTCGCCGGCTTCCACCGTTGGGTCCGGCTTGTGGAAATCTAATCTAGTCACAAAGTACATGAACTTTGTTGGGAACGGCTTCTGGTCAAAGAACTCGCGCAGCTGCTCGCGCAGCGTGGTCATGTCTTTCTGGTACACCTCCTTCACCTCGGGCGTCGTGTAGTAGCCGCTCGTGGTCGGGCACTCGAGCGCATGGGTCGCCGTCGGGTCCACCGTTGATGGGAAGCCAAAGGGATCTAACACACACACACACAGATGGCATGCATACACCGCGCACAAGTGAGCATCCAAAAGAAAAGACAAAACAAGACAAAACAACGTACTGATGCCGTCGCGGCCGACGTCCTTCTGCGTGATGCGCAGCGCGTGCTTGACCTCGTCGAAGCTCGTGTGGTTGGAGCAGAACTTGTTGTAGCCGACCCAGTACTGCGCGTACGTCTCGTTGAATACGAGGTGGCCGCGCTGGATCGTGGACGCGCACACGAGGCGGTTCGGGTCCGTGGCGCGCAGGCGGTCGATGTTCTTCTTCCAGTCGCGGATCTGGCCGGTCTTGACGCCGTACTTCTGCGCCGTGACGGCGATGAGCCCCGTGCGGTCGGCCTCCTCGATGATCTCGAGCTTCTTGCCGACCGTGAGTCCGCGGTCCGCCTTGCCGCGCGCCATGTTATCAGATGCGCGCTGATTAGATTAGGCAGAGGCCACTGTAGCTCTCGCTTCTTCGATGCGCTTGGTGGTGTGGCGCGGCAAGCACGCGAAGTACTGTGAGCGGCTCCAGCGAGTTCTCGTATAATGGCCCCTTCGCGGCGCGAAAGTGGCGAGCGCGAGGTTTTACGCCGAGGTTTTTTCCATGTTTTTGTAAATTTTGCGCGGGAAACATTGCAGCCAATCGCAACACGGAAAGTCGAGACATTATGCCCAATCAATCCAATATCCAAGGTTTAAAACAAAAAAAGTATTTTTTGCTCCTTCCTGCACAGAGAACGACGGAAACAACAAAAAGCTGCAAAAGCGTGTACCACAAACAAAGTACTCTACTGCCTCTTGCGACTTCGAAAGTACTTTGTTTGGCCAATCGCAAGGAGTGAGTGTGGTGCTGCTTGCGGTTTGACTTTCTGACTGCTTGCCCGCCCAAGAGCAGCAGCGCACGCGCGAGCGGGAGGAAGGAACGGGTCGCTCTGTGGGATGAAGCGCGCGACGATGGCGGACCAGAAGACGCGCAAGCGCACGGCGCCGGCGTCCCCGCGATCGCTGCTGCGGTCGGCGCCGCTGCTGAGCTCGCCGTGGCTCAGCCACGAGCTCTTCCCGGCGACCAAGAGAGTCGCGAGCGCGCCCGACGGCCTCGCCGTCGCCAAGAAGAGCGCGGTCGCGAAGGTGCTGCAGGAGCTGAAGAAGGGGAGAAACTACGCAAACAACCAACTATTGCATCTCGAGGCGCAACTCGTGAATGTGAGCGATTTCCTTGCTAATAGCGCCTCGACGAAGCTGTTCGCCGACTATGGGCTCCCCGACGGGCAAGTGCACGCTACAGAGAACGGCGCTGCTGGGGAAACTGTAATAGGCAATCAGCTGGTGGTCGGCGAAGAAGTCCCGACGTCGCCCAACTCGGCTGGGCTTCGCAGCAAATTCGTGCAGCACAACTTTCCTGCAGCTGCGACAGCAACGAGCTCGACCGCGAACCCGCTGAACCCTGCGGAAACGGTTGAAGACGACTTGGCGTCTGGTATGGTGCTGTTTGTTCTGGTGTTTGCGTAATAAGCATATGCTGGCTTAGCTGATGGTGTGTGGGTGTTTGTGGCTCGACGTTTTCTTATGCTGCAGACACGCCATGCACGACAATTGGGCTGTGGAAGTACTTGAGCGCGTACGAGGTTTTCAGAAACGTGACGCTCGAAGATGTCGAAGCAACACTGCAACTAGAAGGTACGTTACTGTGTCCAATGCTCAGCGTATTGCTTGCTGTAAGTGTGGGCGAATGGCGCGCTAATCGTTCTTTGTATGCAGAACCGAATCCGGTAGAGAACGACAGAGATCAGGAACTTGCAATCGTTTTCGATGAGCTCAGCGACACGAAATACACGGTGGCGAGAGAAGAATCGTCAAGTGGCTCTCTCATGGACGATTTTTTGAAAGCGGTGCGTTTTCACTATATATGCAAAGCTAGTAGCAAGCCGTCTTCTGATCCAGAGCATTGTGTTCTTGTGTGTGTGTGTATGCAGAGGCTTGTTGCTGCTATTGTACCGATGTCAAAGCGTGCGCGTGAGGGACCATTCTGTGAAGAAAAAGCGGACGGTAAACAGCAAGTAGAAGGCGACTCGAATGGACGCTGTATAAACGAAGAGGATGCCCACAAGAAGGATAAAGTAGAGGAAACATTTGTGGAGGAAAGCAAGGCTGCTTCCTGGAGCGCTAGTGGAATCAGCACTGCGCTCCGAGACGCTGGAGTTCTTGAACTCGACGATGACGAAGTGCGAAAGCGCATGCAGTCTCCCAAAGACGACGAAGTGAGCAGTGAGATCCGCTACCTGGAAGAAACGCTGCGAGAGCGGATCCACCAGAGCAACGAGACCAAGCGTGTATTGCGGAATCTGCTGCAAAAGTACGTTTATGAGCCTGTGCTGCTCTGCACGTTTCGAGGTGGTGTTGCGGGTGGAAGCGATTCATTCTGACTTGTGTGGCGTTGTGTTTCGATGTCGTATTCAGACTAAAGCCGTGGTTGTCGCAACAAGAGGAGCAGGACCAAGCGACTGAGAAGAAGTACCTGAGCATGTGGCGGCGGAAAAAGGTATGCGAGAGCCCGCTCTTGCCTAAACACACCCTGGCTCCTGATGTCTCAGCCGAATGCGCATCTTTTGTAGGAACTCGAGCGGAAACAGAAGCTCAAGGACAAGAAGCTGATGCGCAAAGAAGGTGAGAGCTGTGTGTGTATGTGTGTGCTGCTTTAGGTAAAACTGCCGCGCCACGTTTCCAATGCTTCTGGCGTATTTCATTGTCAGCGCTGACCGCGAGCGTCAACCAGCGTGCTGTCTCACAGCCCCACACGCGATCCTAACGAGCTGGCAAAGAACCAACCAGCAATCCCACTCGAGTGAGGCGGATACGAAGCGAAACAAAGGACGTGCATGATGGAAAAGAAGAGCAGCGCGAGAAAAGGGCTTATTTATTGGGCATGCCGAGCAG
Source organism: Globisporangium solare (assembly GCA_023335675.1). Lineage (NCBI taxonomy): Eukaryota > Oomycota > Peronosporomycetes > Pythiales > Pythiaceae > Globisporangium > Globisporangium solare. The sequence goes on along the minus strand of JAADVP010000294.1, from coordinate 4,757 downwards.
CTAACGCCGGCAGACGCAAATACACGTCGTAGACGCCATGCTGCTCCACGCAACCATAGAGACAAGACGCCGGTTTGTGTTCATGTGTGTTGATTTTTGTTGTTGTTTTTATGTTGTTGTGTGTCTTTGCTGCTGGGTGTTGGTGAAGCGGCGTGTGCTTGGGCGATGATGGACTCTACTTACTTGCCACCCCCCAACGGTGGGAAATCGTCATTGTATCCGCCGTGTCTGGAGTCGCCACCGCCATGGGAGCGGAAATTGTTGCTCGAATACTGCTGATGGTGACGATTATGCGGCGACGTGTATCCGCGTCCTGGGGGCTGGTGGATGTGCTGGTGGCCGCCACGAAAGTGGTCGGGCGGCGAGCGCTGCGGAGGCATCCCAGTGTGATCTAATCTATTGAACTCGCCAGCCGGAAATCGTCGACCAGGTAGCGGCGGCTGTTGCTGCTGGCTGTAGCCGCTGCCGCCACTGTACGGTTGTCTCTGCTGGGAGGGGCCGTCGTAGTAGTCCATCTGCTGTTGCTGGGATGGCAGCGGATAGCGATTCACGCCGTGCTGCTGCGAAGGCGGCGGAGGCGGCGGCGCATTGTATCGCTGCGACCCGTTGCCGTTGTGGTTGCGAGACGGACGATACGCGTCGTGGTTGCGTGTGAAGTCGGGGTCATTCAGCTCCTGCTCCCGGTTCCGCCAGAGCACTTTGCTCTCCTTCCAGTTCTGTGTGTTTTGTACTGCGACTGCGCGCGTGGATGCTGAAGATGGTGTCTGCGACTGCATGGAATCCGACCGGTCCTGTCGCTGGGGAGTAGTGGACTTGTCGCCGGCCGCTTCTCGTCCACGGCCCCGGCCTCCGAATCCACGGCTCCCGTCGGGTCCCGATGCTTGCTGGCTGTTGAACTTGGCACCGCCGCTGCTCGAAGACTCGGTCGCATGAGAAGACGATGAAGTCGTGGACGACGACGACGAAGCGCCATCCGCAGCCGTGGTGTTGCCTTCGCCAAAGATGCGCGCACGGGCTTCGGCGTACGCCTTTTCGCGGTCCTGCATCGTTCGCTGCGCGTTCTTCGCGTCCTGGCCGTTGCCGCCGCGTCCGCCATTAGCGCTGGGGCGAGTGGCGCCGCGCTTGCGCACCATGATCTTGGGGGCCGACGCCGGCGTCGCCATGGGCTGCTGCCGATCCGCCGACAAGTCGATCAACAGCACGCTCGGCACGATGCTCTGCGAAGTTTTGAACAGCGTCACGACTCGCGACGAATTGCCGTCGTAGCCTCCATGTTGCTGTGCATGTTTACAGCACAAAGTCACATGTATAGTGGGTAAATATGCTCACGCAAACAACTTGCGCTCAGAGCGTATTGCACTAACACGTACCGCATACGGGTTGTAGTCGGCAGTCTGGTGCTCGAGACAGCACCGCTCGGCGAGCCGGTGGATGATCAGCCGGTGGTACGAGGACAACGGCGGGAAGATCAACTGCGGCTCCCGCGAGCTCCGGATGAAGCGCACGATCTGGTCCTCGAACTTGAGCAGCGTCAGCCGCTCGCGCGGGTTGTCGAGGCACGCGACGAGCACGGGGTCCATAGGCGCGCCGCCGCCGTTCAGCGCAGACGCCGCGCTCGCGGTCGCAGCGCTCACTGGCTGCGTAAACGCACTGCTTGGGTCAAACGGACCAGATTGCGCGCGTTCGTAGGCGCCGCCGTCCTGCGCAGGCGGTGGGGGTGTCAACCGCATCTCCCCAAACGCCTCAGCCGCTGCGTTCGTGTCGCTGCTGCTACTCGCGTTATTAGACGCTACAAGAGGCACGGCCGTCGGCTCCTTGGTCTCCCAATCATCGTCGTCGCCCGCGGGCGACGGCGGCAGAGGTGCCTTCACTGGATCAGCGTGCTCGCTCGCACGCATTCCTGTTCTCACTGCAAGCTCCGAGACCGTGAGTCGTTCGCGTGCTTCTAGTAACGCGATAGGATCGCGCGAATCTCGTTGCGTCAATGAGAGAGCTGCGAAAACAAACCAACAAATGCCGCAATCGAGTCGCGTAACGAGCACACACTGCGGTCAGCAAGGCGCATGTACAGGCAGCGCGGGGAGGCGCGTGTGGCAGAGCTGCGCACCTGACTCCACACGGCGTCTAGTTGCCAAGAGAAGCGATGCGCGCGCGTTCGAGCTCTTGCCGCGGAGCGATAATTGCCTTTGATTCCTTCCACTACCGCGCCCGCCAGAGCGAGTGGATCAAATAGACCCGAGGAACTCTCGAATAGCCTACTAGCCCACACCGGGACCTATAAGAATCGATGCGCGCCGTTTTAGACCTGAAAAGGGCCAAATTGCATAGTGTGGTTCTATTTTACTGCTTAAAAATGATGGGGGGAGGGGCTTTGACACGCACAAAATAAAAAACCGTCCTCCTCCAGTTACCTTAGTTTGCTTTCCGCCAATGAAAACCCTCCGAATTAGCCCGTCTTGGTCGTCGGGGCCGTATTAATTAGCAGCCTTCCACTTGCGCTCGCTTGCGTCGGTGGGTCGGGCTTCCTCCTAGTGAGCAAGCTCCTCTTGGTGTTCTTCCTAATGACGACGCGCTCGGTCTCCGTTGCGCGTCTGAGCTTGAATCCCTCTTTTGCCAACGTACCTGCCTCCATCTCCCCCTCTCTGTTTCTCTTTCTTTCTTTCTCTCTCTCTCTCTCTCTCTCTCTCTCTCTCTCTGTCCATGGTGACCACGTTCCCCAAGCTTCAAGCTCCTGGTCCCCGCCAGCAGCTACACGCTCTCGGAATTCTGCCCGGGAAGCGCCTTGGAGCGGTGGTGGTGGTTGTTGTACTGAGACCGCTGTTTCCGGTCGGCGTGCTTGAGAGTGGAGCTCAGCGAGTTCTGTTTTCTCCGAGGCAGACCGATCGCGTCGCCGTCAATGTAGATCCCGCGGTGTATCTCCAGGTCGCGTAGGTGCACGCGCTCGACGTGGCCGGCCGCGACCGGTTGGTATACTGCGTGCGGTACCACGCTCAGCGGCTCGTCCGCTCCGTCGTCGAGGTCGTCCGCAAAGCTGCTCGTACTTCGAGTCAACCGATCGCTCCCTTCGGCGATCTCGCACTCCATCATTAATCCGCTCAGGTTGCCTTCGCTGTGGTAGAATCGTTGCAGCGTCTGTCGGATCTCCTCGCGCTTTGGGTGCTCCTGCTGGATCACGCGGATGCGCTCCATGGACGACTCCTCTTGGCGCCGTAAGCGGTCGTACTCCTCGGCTTCCTGAGCCTGCAACTCGAGCGCGAACGTGTAGTCCGGGTCGTCGCCGCAGTCGCCGCCGGGCGGGCGCTCGTTGATCGGGATCTCCTGCTGCACGACGCTCATGACGCCGTAGTTGTTGCAGTCCGAGGCGCAGGGCACCTCGACGAAGCACCAGCCGACCTGACGGTCGTCGCCGAAGCGGCCGGCGATCTCCATCTCGAACTGATCCTGCTCCTCGCGCTGCAGCTTGGCCGCGAGCTCCTCGTCCATGACGTCGTGCAGCTTGGGCGCCGCCGCCGCCGGGCTCCCCCACGGGTTTAGACTCATGCTGACTATTGGCTTCTTCCAGGCGAGCGAGCGTTAGTTTGCTTGCCCCACGCACTGTGGGCAGAGCAAACGACAATCACTCTGCAGCGAGCTCGTGTGAGTGAGGGTCGCGCACCTGCCTGCGCACTGCAGAGTCCCATGTTGCTGCTGCTCAAGAAGAGCGCGAAAACGCAAAGCGAGCCGTTGGTGAACTTGTTTCAGTAGGTCTGAAGTTCAAAATGCGCCTTGAGCTGACTGATGTACTGAGTTAGAGACGCTCTCAGGCACATACAGATGCGAAAGAGAACATTGGCGCGCTTGCTTGGTGACACGAACAAGAGGAAGCTTTTCGGCCACTGAATGAGCGTATAACGCATGCACCGCGGATTACCGAATCAAGGATGCATTATCCACAAATCAAAATCGAGAACAAGTGGAAAATCGTCTTTTAGCAAATCATCGAGCAATACAGGAAATCGACGACGCCGTTCGACAATTTCTGCTGTGTAATCAATCTAGTTTGGCAGGTAACCGATTTGTAAAGGCTATGGCGGTGTACTGCATCCACTCCAAAAGGTACGATTGATAGAACCGCGTCACCTCGAACAAGTCCGAACTGGACATAGCGGGTTACACCATGTTGTGTAACTTCTGGTTACCAAATTTGCGCAACCAAGTGGGAAGAATGATTGCTTTTTTTCACTGGAAGGACGGACGCACAGTGGCATGCTATTTGCTTCGACCTTTACAGTGCACTTCAACTTGCTCCCTGTCTCGGATCGGTCTGAGAATAAGCAGACAGACGTAACCAGGTTACGTGAACCAAGCGACTTGTTGCTGCTTGTCACGCACGGTGGCAGCAGCAGCAGCAGCCATCACTGCAGGTCGGAAATGCGCCGCCGCCACTCGCCTTCAGGCTGTTCGTTTTTCGTCATGTGCTGGCAAAAAGGTTCGATAAAAACACACAACAACCAAACCACAGGAAGGCGCGCAAGAAACAGATCTCTGTGACGGAAGGCATGACGTCAGTCGTCACGCAACTTTTGGCCGAATGTGGCTGGTCTGTTGTTGTTGGTCGTGAAGCTGGCGAACACTAGTGGCGAGTCCGCTGGGACATTCGCAAAAGCAGAAACCCATCAATAAATCAAGCAGCGGCATCGGATCTACGCTCGGCACACGCATCTAGCCAGCAGCGGCCATTTTCTCCCATAGCAACATTGCCGCTCGGCTACTGTAGT